>WOGL01000537.1:0-14287 GCA_015342145.1 Leptinotarsa rubiginosa | reverse complement strand
AAAAAATTGTTATACAAATTTTATGTACCCCCTTTAAGGGGCTGTATCTTAACAAGGGATGCTCCAATGAAGTTTCTTTATATGAAAGATCCTATATTTTTTTGGATGAGGAATCACCACCTTGAATATTCTATACTCATTCAGTTACACCCTGTATATATAGAAGTAACCCACAAATACTAATGTGTATTATACATGACTTGATTTTTCAAGACTCCACAATAATGTTGTGCAGCATTCTCACATATTTACATATTTATTAATTTCAGAATCGTGTGTGGTACAAAGGCCGCAATTTCCCAATCATTTCATTCCAGAAGGGTCTTTCAAGAGGGTAAGTGTATACGAATAAAAATTGCTAACACTGCAAAAATAGTGAGCTTGTCGATAATATCGATCACTATTCCATTCATACACTACTGATTACATTGATTAGAAAATAGTGTCCGACCTTCAAGAGTTTTAAACCTTCTATCAAAGAAAAGTAAAAAGAAAACCTAATAGATTATATAATTTCAGTCATTGCAATATCTGTCAGACAGCCAAAGTAAAAATATAGTGTACAGAAAAATGAAAAAGGTATAAAGATCGGAAGTAGAAAACTATCACCCCATTTGTTTCACCAAAAAAATGTGAAAAGAACAAATGGAAATAATTTTATCTTTCAAAAGGTAATTCAGATTTTTCCAGGTGAAAATTCATAATAACCAGCTGCAGATATTTTGACAGTTTTGCAAATAGAATTGAATTCTGGTGAGGAGAAAAAAACATTCAACTTTGTTCTTCATTATCATTTCCAAATCACATATTCATTTCTCTGAGAGTTACGATTCAAGATTCAGTAGCATGAAAATAAAGAAGAATTGACCGAATGTATAGAAACAATTTGCAATTTAAAAACCTTTTCTCATTTGGCCGCATTCTGTTAAACATGAGAACACATACCTAATACGTTAATTCATTCAGAAACGGATTCAAAAATAATTCAATCTTCTGCACAGTCGGAATAACTGGTTTAACAAAGTAAACGTTAATTCGAATTTCAACGCCATCCCAATCTCTAATACACAAAGGGGAGAATTAACTCAAGATATGACCCACATTTGGTACGCAGCTTTACTGAGGTGAACATTGGGAATGACGTTTTGTGTTTCAATGCTAAGTGTTAAATTATATTAGGTATAACACTGAGAACAGAAATGAGAACAAAATTGACTCAAATTGATAATAATATATAATTAGAAATGATCAAAAGATGAAGAATCTTACAGTTCTTGAAGAAGATTTAATAAAATATGTCGATTTCAATTTTGAGAGTTTTGGGGTTCACTTTCAACCCCTAGCAGAGGTGGGCTGACACCCCTAAATCTTCAATAGGAAGAGGAGTCGAGTGATACATCGTTTGGAAATACACAAAATAACCATTTGGATGATACCCAAGATGTGTGATTTCACTCCTTCAATCAATTCCAAAAAGGCTTTGAGAGCCGTAGTCGTATAATTTTGGAATCATCAAAAAATGTTTAGTTTCTGCGAGTCCAAATAATTACATTTGTTTTCAATAAAGATTTTTTTGAATAGATTTTAATGTTATTCCTACTGCCCTTTGAGTGTATATAGCCTTCCACAATTTGAAAAATCTGAAGGTAACTCAAAAAATTACTACGTAATATAAACCACTGTAAAGTCTAATTAGTCATCAATCTGTCGTATTCATTAATTTTGCCTACAAATTAAATAATCAATGGAAAAAGTTACATTTTCATACTTGACTTTCTTCATATGGTTGACTGCAAAATCGCAAAATGGAGAATTTATCATCAAAAAGCAGCTACGTGAAGTTTTTCATTGGAAAAATGTTGATCAATATAGTGTCAAAGAAGATTAAATGAGATGTGAAAGTGAATAAATGGTTGAGTTTCTCTATACTTTGCATTATGCAAAAAGGCTGGAATGTTGCAATTTTCGGAAGGGTGTAACTCTGTAAATCAATAATCTACATGTCAAAATACTTTTCAAAATCGGAGGGTGCAGTCTATTCCAAATTTTATCAAAATGCATGAAAATGTTGACTTCAAAACTGCCCAACATATACATATAGACATGTTTCAAAACATTTGGATATAAATTTGAAATTTTTAGTTTCACTTTCAAAAAAGTAAATCAACTTTACCCAATAATACAATCTAGAAACAATACAGTTCCAGGAAGCCATCATCAAATATGTTTCCCCAAAGTTTTACATTTCATAATAAAATAATCTCAAACTTCTGACACCTCTTATACCAAATTTACGAAGAGTTAGTCAAATATGTCATGTTGTAATTATTGTAGCCGGGGTTTCATGAAGGTAGAGTTGTAATTAGTCTTTATTCGTGTAAATACTAAGAAAATGGTTAATGTTAAAACCTTGTTTGTTAGAATGGATGTTATATGCCTACTCGTGTAAACGCGCTTATATTTTTCTCTGTCTCACTTGTTGCAGTTGATAGTACCATTTTCACTCCACATTTAACTGAGAAAAATTCAAATCTGAACCGATGATAGAAATTCTGAAGTGGGTTTTCATCGGCTCAAAAATAATGCTTGGATTATATAATCTCCGCCATTATTTTTTTTAGATATATCATGAGGATGAATTCGAATGCTCCGATGTGTGTGAGTGCGAAATAGGAGAAAAATTGACATGTAGGACGATATGTATAGATCGTATGCCCTGTAAAACGGAATTTGCCTACTATAATCATGCTGCACCGGCCTATCAAGCTTTCAGAGGAAGATGCTTGTGTTACTCCGGAAGATTCATCTGTATGAAACCAATGCCAAGCGATTATGCACTACCACAGGGCGTTTACCTCTTTCTGGGTTACAGTGAGGTGGATGAAAGGGAGCTCAATAAAAATCATACGGTGATTGTTGTACAAGATATTGTCAGAGTCTTGCAGAATTTCATTGAAGAGGAGGCTGTCAACGGAGTTAGTATATACCATTCTATTTGAAGATCTTGACTTTCCTGTATTTTGATAAATCGTTGTAGGTGATTTGAGTTACAGATTTTATAATTCTCAATTCTAGTTATCAGTTTTAAATGATTTAACTGTATTAAATATAAAATGTTTTCGAGTATTTTCAACCTTTCACATGAAACCATGGAAATTAACGAAACAAAATCAATAAAAATTATGTACCTACTGATGTAAGTTGCAAACTGAAGAAATTGTTGCATAGTCACTCAATAACTTTGCAACTCAAAATACAACAATAGGAAATAATTGAATATAATATAAAAAGTATTGAATTCCTCAATAATGATAATATATGTTATACTAATGGCTTATCTACAATTTCGAATTTGATACTGTAATAAAGGAGAACTTTATTCTTGCTGTATAATAAAATTACTTTTTCAGCTGTTAGTCTATTCAAAATATCTAATCAGTACCTTGAATTTTTAAGTTTCTGTCTATTATAAAAGTTTCCGTTTCCATTTATTTTAAATTAAATTAACCTGGAATGAAAACATCAAGATATCTATAGCAAAAATTTAATAATTGGGATTGTTAATGAATGTTGATGAATATAACAATGATATACTTACAAATTTTTTTGAAACGTAGCAAGTCCAATTATATTTTTGATGTGTATCTACTGTATTCAACATTCACTATATATATATATACTTGTTTTCTTTCTACAGACTTTCTGTTCGTTGGAGTTCTATAACGCTACCAAGGAGAATGTTATTTTAGCAGGAAAATTGTCTGAAAACATTGATTACGTAAAATTTCCTCCAAGCGAACTACTCAATAAAGAAAAGGCAAGTATAGTGACATATCCCAAGTTTAACTACAAAGAATTATACTTTATAACGAACATGAAGAAGTTGAACATTTAGAGCTCATCAAATTTGAATCGAAGCATGGGAATCTCGTAAACGAAAAGAGATAGAGAGTAGGTTAAATCAGGATGAAGTTGCCTATATCTGGAAAGTATACCAAATGATTTCGATACGGATACGGAGATATACGAGAAAACCAGAAAATTTCGAAAATCTCATTTTTGCTGTAGCTTCTTTATTGTAGGAATATTGGAAATATGTTCGAACTTCTCCTTAGCAACTGTCATTGGACTATCAGAATGAGATAATAAACTCTCCGTTCAGGGTTTTGTTCGACTTGGGTCGCCCTTAACTTTGATATTTCAAGTGGGGACATGTCTTCTTCGTAACGATTTTTCAATCACTTGTGTTTCAATAATATCGATAAATTGAAGTTTTTTCGTTGTTTCCTAACGTTTTGATGATTTGATAACCATCAAATAATTCTATTGGAAACACTTTCCCAACTGGTGTTGGGAAAATGATTTTATTGATATTGACTCAGATTACTTCAACTTTAACTTAACTACATGTACTTCTATTATATAATGTAAACACCTAGATGAGGTCCTAGTTCAAAGTTATGATACTGTGTCACATAAATTCATCTATAAAAATAATCTTGGTTAAGTGGTAGAATAGCTTAAGCTGAACTCTGCCAAGTCAAAAATATAGACAATTCATTATTATTATCATTGTACCTCGTATATTTATTACTGATTGTCTTTTGAATGAACACTGAGAAGATCAGAGCTTTGCACTATGAGCACGTTTAATATTTCATAGAGTTTTTGAAAATCGACTGATCAGTTCCGCATATGTTCTAAAAAAATCCCAAGTTCACCAATTTCGATTTACATAATTATTTTTAGACGATATTTGAGGAGTTTTCTTTTGCAAAACTACACAAATGCATCACATATGTCACACATAATCGAACTCTTGAAAACGTCACTTGAATTTTTTACTAATTTAATAGACTTTGTATATATTTCGGTTTCTGATTTTCCCATGCTGACCTTCTTAACTTGGACTCACTGTATAATGATTATAGTTCAAATAATAACCGTCATAATAAATCAATTCTCATATTTTTTGCAGGAAGAATGTGTAGTGTTGCTAGAGCTGATCAGCGACAGGATAAACTCAAGAAACCCCGATTTCTCTTCGCATTTACTGCTGTCGATATTCAAAATGGCCGAAGTAGAGATCATTCAAATCGAGCCGACGTCATCCTCTCAGCAACTTCTTTCTAAAGTGCATGTAATATTGCTCCCGACTTTGATAACAGTTTTATTTCAATTGATGACTTTTACACCATCGTGACAATGAGACTGAAACTATAAATTCAAATATACATATCATATGCCGATACGCTAAAACGGTGATCTTAAAAGAGCGAGGTTAGGTCAAGAACGGATTCACAGTAGAATGTGGAAAAATTAACACAACGGGAGTATTTCATTATTGTAGAACATTCTTCCAGCTCTTCGAATGTGTAGACTTTGTTGATGATTTTATATTTCACTCATTTCATTGCTGAAACTGAAATCGTTGCAAATTAGTACATTCCTAATAACATGGGCGAAAAAACAATGAGATCGATATCACACTGATTAATTATGACTTCCCTTGTCATAAAGATTGATTGTTATCAATCAGCGAAGGTTTTTAGAAGTGTTAAGTTTTTGATAGTTTATCTTTCAAAACTTCAACAAAAAAATTGAATAAATTATAATTTTTATCAATACCAAATATAATTGAGACATTGGAATCAACAATCATTAAAAATATTAATCGATATGAACAACAGTTTGGTGCCCTTGTGGTTCAGTAAAGTAAGTATCCGATTAGTACGAGATTATATGTTCAAATATCAGCTGAAGCATGTTTTGGTAATTTTCATTTTAGATAGTAGAAAATGAATATTATTTTTCATGAATAGAAATGGCAGCACATTTCGTGATAAATAACTCAGATACCTCCAGCCAGTCTGCTGAAGGCAATTGTCTGAACATGCATTTGGAATTTTAGGCGTAAACAGTAATAGCTTGTTGACAAATTATGTTTTATCTTTTTTTATTTTAGAAACAAGAGTTTGGGAAAAATAACTAATCGGAAAGCTATTTTTTAATTACTATATCTGAACATTCTTAGAACTTTTGAGTAGAGTTTTGAGTTTTGAGTAGAGTTGTTTGTACATATTCATATATCTCAGTTTGAGGAGTGAAAACGTGTCTACAAACAACACCTGGAGAACTTGTTACGGCAGACTGTTTATCCACCATTAATCTTTCTTTTTTTTTGAAAAATACGCGCTCTTGGTAAAATTCATGGACTGGAAAATCGCTCGCATTCAAAGAAATGCCACTATTGGCAAGGATAATTCATGAACCATCTCAAAAATATCTACTAGACAAGGTAGAGACGAGGTTTCGTTACAAACCAACTCTCTGTACGAATTTACTGTACACGAAAATTACATAAGAGGGAGCAACTATAGAAAAACTCCAAATGGTAAGGAAAAGAAAGATATTCGGTACTACACCTGAAAATGTGATTAGCTCAGAGAGCTGGTAAGTAACAATTGTGACACTACACTTGCAAACTCAATTCATTACATGAACGAGTCAGGAAACCCCCCTGTTAGCAATCTCTCATATGTCATAAATTATTTGGAAAATTCACAAAAGGAGCCAGGCATATTGAACTGCTCTGTTCATTATATCCGGCCCAAGAATATGGTGGTGAAGGAACATTCTTATTTGGAAACAGTAATTTGAAATTTGAATCAATAACTCTATTTCCATGAAAGAACAACAAATGGGCAATATCAAACTACAGGACTCCATGATAAAAAACACACGCTTTGCCACATTTGAAATTAATGGTGGCAGGTCGTATTATTTATTTTTTGGGAATCGACCACTAGTGAAAATGTAACAAGTTGTACCAATCGTCTTCAATTTTTGCTACCGTATTCCTTATCGTACTGTTAGTTATCACGATGTACTACAACTATGCCAAGTCTTAATGCTCCGCTCAAAGATTCAAGTACCTATGGTTGAATCAACCTCCGATCACTCAAATTGAACAAATATTATTAACCACATTCGAATAAACTTTAGGTGAATCTAACGAAATCTCGTGAGGCGATTTGAAATCATTTCCAATCCAGCGCACTAGAATTCTGACAACTTGGCTCTTTTGGTCATCGAATAGATTGATAGACACTTTGTACATATCATTGTTGACTATTATTGTTACTGTTAAGAATAGACTAAATTAGTCACAGACTGTCGTTTTTTAAGGCATTGCTCAGATCTTTAGATACAAAATGTCCATGAGGATCAACTATTTATACTTTTATTAACTGTGTTCGACTAGTAGTGGAAATGGTGTACTATAATTTTGTAACTGCTTTTGATGTAGAGTCAGTTAGATCAGGAGACGTCTTCCTAAATGTGAGTTATTGACATCTTGGTTCTGCCTTTTGGAAACAGCACAAAATATCTACTTAATAATAATAGGATTACTGAAAAATATTTCTTCTACTATCGAATGAAATTTTGGCTTGATTGTTACGCCCTCGATAGTTGACAATCAATGTTTAAGAAATGGGAATTCATATTCTGATGCCAATACTCGATTATGCCACAAACATTGTTCGTTGAAACAGTCAGTATACGAAAGTTTTCTTACTCATTCAGGCAGTTCAGTTTCGATAACACCTCTGAATGTTCTAATGTTCTAAAGGATTCAAATGTCTGAAATTTTTCCAAACCTCTCTAAAAATGGAAACGTCAGTACTCGAATGGCTGTACTCGAATTTTCAGTTCTGAAATTTGAGCTTATATTGTGATATTTTATCTTTCATAGTCTACATTGCATCCAGCAGTTGTACCGATAAGCAAAGATGTGAAATCGTCTTTTATGATATCATCACACTGAGGTACCCATTGTGAAAGTACAGTTTTGGTGATCTAGATTCTTTTCGAAGTAAAACTTGATTATTTTTGGCTTTTTGGAAGTAAAAGCCACCGGGCTCTGTATTGCAGTTTTTCCTCATCTTTCCATAACATTAATTCCCATAATCGTGTTTCCTGTACTGTTTTAAACAAAACTTCGTTTGAATCAAGCTATGACCTTCTATAAATTGCTTATTCTTTTGATCCGAAGCCTCCTATATGTATAAGATGTTGCTTTCTCTATCTTTCTGTTGCATTTTCCAGCCAAAGTCTTTGATATAATGCCCTTTTATGTTAAAGTAGTGTCCTCCAAATGAACGATGTCCAGTAAGTAGATCTACAATTATTCTGATCTATGTTTAAGCATTTCATGAGTTACTTTCTCAGACCTTTCCTACTTTCCAGTAGATGGGTGACGTTACTTCTCATCACAAAGGCACTGTGATGAGGCCTCATATACCCAGAAGTTCGGGATTTTAATTGTCAACCCACTAAATTGAATCTACTCACGACTCTTTCAATTCTTCTTCACTTGAGGATGGGCATACAATTTTCAACTCCTCAGAGGTTACTCTGCACAGAGAAGAAGCAGAAAATAACTTCATTTCAAGTTTCAGCTTTGCATTTTCACATATCATTTTTAAATGATATGTGAAAAATGTTGAAAGTGGGACTTTTTTTATCATAATTTCTACATATTTGTTTCTCGTGAAATAGTGTAATTCTAACAATTTCTTTCGTCTCACGCGTAGATTTTTCAATTTAACAAAAATGTAACTTAGTTCACTCACTTAATTCTGATATGAAGCAATTTTCCGTTTCTCCTCTCCCATCTCTTCAAAGTATCAGACATTTTCATTATTCTCCTAAATTTCACCTGAGACCTCCAAGATTTCACTTATGATTTCTTAGTTCAAGCTCTCATTTCTTGCTGCTTTTTCTGTTCACATTAGTTAGCCCTTTTTTCTTTCATTCCAACTAGTGAATTATGAGACTGTTCGAACTTCAATAATAATATTTTGCCGCTAATTTCCCAAAATCTGCTTACTAACTTGAGAGTCGAAAGAATATTTTTCAGAACCTAAATAATCTCGTCTCTAAACGCGAACAATTATACCTGCATCAGTATTGGAAATTATCTCAAGCAGTTCTTAAGAGGCAGGTCCCATCTGAACTCGATCACTTTCATAAAGCAACACCATGCTTTCAATTTCCAAAATGTCAAGGCTTACGTGTAACAAATACATATCATAATAGCTTTAAAACGATGTTAATCTTTAAAAAAATCGTGTTGATTAAGGAACACTTTCGTTAGATGGTCATTTGAATGAATTTTCTGATTTGAAATCACTTATTTTTGTTTTTCGTTAGTTATAGGATACAGGGTAGTGAATTGCTATTTTATATACTTTTCATCAATGTGGAACGAAAACTTCAAAAAAATAAAACTTGCGCTCTCTTTCTTCAAAAAATTTAATTTTAGCATTTGAGAATATTTCATTTCGTCTGTCAAAAATTTATATGAAAACTTAAACAGATATTTATGATGACACCGAACAATCAAAAATTATGTATTCTTTTTCTTATTAGTCAGTGGGCTATGCTTGAAGACAGGCGGTAAACAAATCTTAAGCAAGTCTCGGCTTGCCAATTGCATATGCAGTAAATTTTCTGTGAAGATTCCTGCACTGACGCCTGTCGTATATAATCCAACGCCGTTCGTGGTATTAGCTACGGGAGTAGTTGTTTTCTGATAGGCGTCAGTCCATTCAACCTACTATATAGGTATATGCGAGACTGGCTTGAACATTTAATGTTAATTTCTTTAGAAAAATTATGTAATCGACTTCCTGACTTCCAACCATATATTTTATCAAAGTGGTCCTGTAGTGACCACATTCTCAGTTTCTAAAAATGGAAAATGAAACATATACCAAAATTTGTTTTCAAAAATATCTAAGACATTTTCTCAATTCTTGGTAAGGAACGATGGAACAACTGTTTTTCGTTCACAGGCCACAATCGCTGTTACATCTCAACCAGATAATATGTACAATTCAAATGCTTTGTGTGTGTTCTATGGTTATATGTTGATTATAGAATATAGGTTATACACAAATACGTATACATACTAGATCATTCAGCACTGTCATCGGTAAATATAATATTTGTTTTCAAATGCTTCACTCCAGAAGATCTACGTATAATTGTAGATAGCTTTAGCACCCTAGTCACTATTCCGCCCTCTTCAACTTGTAAATAGTAATTATTTTTGGTGACATTGCCCAGTGAGTTAGTGGTAATTTTTTTGTTTATAGTTTAATTTTGGTAATAAAAGTTCTGAAATTATATGTTGCTTTATTCACCTTCATCTAAGTGAATGTAAAAAAATAAATATTGTTTTCTGTAATTTCAAGTTTCAAGATATCTTAGCCTCAACAACTCTCAAGAGCAACCTTTCAATTGAATCTCTACGTATTTGACTTTGAATAATTGATGACAAGGTGTGCTTTAATAATGAGTTTTCATAAAGCTTTCTTGAATTTAATTGATGCAATGGGCTCCAATAAAAGAGGGAAAACGTCAGCATCGTTTGTCAACTTTCCGAACGTCAACTTTTCGAGAATAATCCTCGACCACCATTCAGTACTAACATACATAATTCTACTTTGAAGATATGATAGAACTGAACTATACGTGATGAAAATCCATTATAACGTATTCAAAAAACACACTTCAATGTGCGATTTCCACTTGAAAGTTCACAAAACGGCGACACATGTTTGGCTTTACAATAGCATCTTCGGGCGACAAAATACTAGTTTTTCAAATTGTTGTCAGGACATCTCGTGACCCCAAAGAGATGTTTCCAAGAAATCAACTATACGACTGTAGTTTCGATGAAATAATTCATCACCCTCGTTTAATTTGGCAGATTTTTTTTTGCATTTCGAAGAATAAATTGTATTTCAATGTTCTGAATATGTTTAATGGGGAATTTTGCAGCTTTCAAATTAAAAATCAAATCACTTTATCAATCCTGTAGAACTTACAAAGTTACAGGATAAGTAAAATAGCATTTTGTACATATACATAAAATAACACTTAAGGTAAAATTAAACCAAACATACATGAAAGATTGTCATATGCATACAATGATGGACAAAACATATCAGCTTCATTAAATTAATGTGATAGAGAAATAAAATTACGAAAGATTGAAAAATGCATCTGTGGTATAAAAATTATTTTCTAATAAAAATCTTTTAAGGGTGGTTTTGAAAACCTGAATTCTATCAGTAGTTTTCAATGAGTCGGGCAGTTTGTTATAAAGTGTTAGCCCATGTAAGAAGGTGAGTTAGCGGTTATATTATATTTGACGGGATTTATGTAAAAATCATTGCACTTTCTTGTATTTACATTACGGTAAGATGAAATGCGATCATATATCGACCTATTGGTGGAAAGTTAGAATTTTCAAATGTTTGTATAAATCTCTACAGGAGGTTCTCTGATTAACGCCTGCTAAAATCCGTATAATATTTTTTTGGGCAATGAATACATCTGGAGCCAATGAAAAGCTTCCCCAAAGACAAATGCCATATCTGATTATAGATATTCTATATGTGCATAGTAATAATTTACTAACTGTTCAGTGGTTACTATCGTCTTAAGACTTCATATCAGATACATAAGGAGTTGGCTGTTCCTTATTTTCAAAAAATTATAATTTACTCTTCAGTAATGTCCAAATGGGAAAGGTGATACGGTGGGAAGTTAACTTGAGTTACATTTTTCTGGATGTGAGCAACCTGATTACGAAAGTTGATTCTTTTACTAGTTAGATGAACTTCCTTAGTGTTGGGTATATCAAAAAAACAATTTATTATTATCCCAATCAATCTCTCAGACCCAAAAGTTTTGTTAACATTATTACACCCGCTCATATATTTCTTCCCATTAATTAACAATAAAGTTACAGACTATTCAAACCTTCAGATCACCCACTCATTACTGAAGCAGAATATCAATTGTCTCGTTGGTTTACAAAAGTACTCATTTATTTTCTTTTTTCTTGTTCTACCATATCGTTTTCTTTTCTTCGGGATTATTCGTGAATATTTTGATTCATTTGGAATATTTTCAATATCAATATAATGGAAACGAGGTCAGAATGTTTTTAAAATAAGTTAGAAATTGCAGTATATTTTTTTCTCGAAATGAAATGGTTGTATGCAGGAATGAAAACATTTCTTTTCAATGTCTGTGAACAAATACGAAGCTTTTCAATCTCATATGAACATTTTTACCTTTCACAATATGAACAAAAAATTTGAGTGCAGAATATATACATAAAGATAAAAAAAGTACCAACTGGGTTCTTAAACGTCACTATCGAAGTGTGAACGTCGTTATTTTTCATATTTTTCCATTCATTCATATTTCCTGTGATTATTGTTCTTCGTCCCACTTCACCACCCTTTTTACCACGACACTTCCCGTAAGCCATGTTTTTTATTGAAAACCCTTTTTCTCTTGTTCTGACTGATTTTCTTTCAAATTCACATTTAACAATCGTTTGCTTTCTCCTACATTTTTCTTTACAGATCTTGTCTTCAAGTCGTATTTCCAATACTAGTAGTTGTTACTAACTATTGTACATGATTTACACATATTCGTGAAAAGTTTATTTTGAACCTAATTGCCTTCTTCTTTCCTTCGGAAGTTTCTCAATTTTTCTGTATAAAGATAAAAGTAGGAAGTCAAAGATTATTCTCTCGTAGGAAAATTTGACATTTCAAATTTAGTTTCATTTCACTTTCTGGTAATGTTCATGTCTCCACTTCATATACACAAATTGCTCCAATCACCCACTCGATAACATTTACTTCATTATCTTCAGGTAACCTACTCATCTTTCTATAATTCATATTTCATACTATTATTTACCTTTTCCTCTCCTGTGTCTTTCCTTTATATCTTCCGTATTAGTGCACATTTTTCCAGGTTTTCTCGTGAAGTTGTCTTTCCACATTTTTGACTCCAAATATTTTTGATCTTTTTACTTATTTGCCATTTTATATCCAGAGCTACTGTAAATAATAAGAGGTTATAAATATAGATATTACCTGTTTGGAATTTCGGTTCTGTTCTGGAAGTTTTCAAAGTCTCACCCTGATTAATTCCTTATTAGGATCGCTATATAAAACATGAATCAGGAAGAGCTCACATTCAATTCAACGACATCACCAGACATCCTGTGATTGTTATCAGTAAAATTTGTAAAGAGGCACTACTAAATTTGTATTATGGTGACGTTGAGACCGAAGTCTGTAGCTATTTTCGTTCTTCATCAGTCACCAGGCCGCAAACGTGATCATTTTATGCGTTTCCGCTTATCATTCTAAATATTCTCAAGAATGCTGTATACACACGCGAAACGATATAATGAATATTCAAAAGGAAGATTTCAATTTTTATTCACGAGCAGCTTCCATTAGGTCACCCGAATCATCATTTATTCATCAAAGTATACCTAGAAGATTAACTTCACGACAAACCTTGGGTTATGGTAATTTCACGCTAAATTTATTTCAAGATTTGATTGCAACCATTATAAGGTTTCGAAGACTACAGTCATCTAATATCTCCTATGTTTATTTATTGTGAACTTGACCCTGAAACATCCCGGTAGTGTTTTTACAAGTCAAGGTAACGAATTCTCTTTCGAACGTAAACAACCAATTCATATACCGATTGAAGGCGAAGTGTCATGTCGAGGTATAATTTGTTTTTACATAATTTTTTTCTACTAGTTTTTTGTTCAGTTTCTGCTACAAATTATTTGAGTTGTAATTTAAATCTTGCAAGTAATATTTTGACTGACGCACTCCATTTTCAATACAAAATGAAAACATTATGAATTTACAATTTGTTACTTTCACTATAACCAGTATAACAAGGATATCGAATGAACCGGGTTGGATGGAGGACTAATTTTATGCACACGCATGATGTAGGTACCAAATGATAAAAATAATTCGAAAAATAATTTGACGTCACTTTGAATCCAATATGATAAAACGCCCAAGCTTTTTGGCTTTCTTCTACATCATAAAATCAAAATATAGGAAGCTTCCAAAAGAAATACAATAACTACAAAGATGTGTAGATCATGCACAGAAGTTTCTTTCAGATATATCTCAAAAAAACAATCTTCAAATTAACATTGAATTGCACGATTTTTTTTCATATAACTCAATGGTCATGTGAAAGCATTATTTGTAGTTATTTTTTCCTTTCTCTGTAAGTTTTTACTTTTTGCTGAACAGTTGAGAACTAGAAAGTCAAAAAACATTGTGTTTGTGAGGTCGGGCCACACTAACACGCTCAGTGTTGCAAGATCATTTTCATTGTTAGCAATAGCTTTTATATCAGAATA
>WOGL01000536.1:0-14289 GCA_015342145.1 Leptinotarsa rubiginosa | reverse complement strand
ATCAAGATAGAGTAGTAGGAAGCCAAAAACTTTCTTTCCCAAATATTAGTCGTGCTGTTTTAATTCAAATAAAAAGACGTTCTATGCTAATCAACTTCTTGTATCTGATATATCTTCTTGCCTGTATCAGGATTCGGTTAAAAAAACAAAAACCCAACTAATTATATGAAGACACGTGAAAAATATTAATAATTTTTACTAACCGTTTAGGTGAAAAACGATTTTGCGTACTATGAAATCCAAGTTTGTTGACTACCTTGTACAAATCTTCTCTATAAAACACGATTAATGATTATGTAATGTTTGTCTTAACAATTATACCGATTCACCAAGGTAAAATACGTATTTTACCTTTGCGATGCGCTATAAATAAACATGCGAATGATCTCTTAAACATGTCGTAAGCCACAACAAAATCGAAAGGTGAAGCTAATGCATATTTTGAGGTTATCTACAACAGGTTTTTTTTTTATTCAAATACTAGTCTGAACTTTTGACTCTTAGTTACGTTAGTTCAAAGGGTGAACGTATATGTATGAAAATTCCGTAATTTCATTGCTAAATGTTTTACAAGTTTTGTATATTCATAAAGCAAAACGGGGTTTGCCTGTGGTGATAGGCATTGCCAGTTAATGAGTTTTGGTATACATGACTGATATTTGTGATTTCCAAATTCGAGGAGAGTGTCATTAAAATTTAAGCCGTTAAAAAGTGCAGAATTTTTATATATTAATTATTTGCGATTCTAATAGATCTTTCATGAAAGATCAACCCTAGATCTTTTAGATACAAAAGAATCTCTTATAGTGACTTGAGATCCACTCAGACCATTCAACAGTTTGAGACTGAGGCTACAAAATATTTTTCCTCCGCAGCCGGAGTCATGAGTAAAGAGAACAAATTCCGGGCAATTAGGCCTTGATCGAAAGGAACTTGTAATTCCAAACGTTTTGTTCGCTACTGCGGCAGACACCTTCAGCGGTGTATATATTGACTGAGATGTCGAAAATAGTATCTCCAAGTTTCGGCAACGACTTACTGAGACTTTAAGATACTATCTTCATCCCCGCAATCAACGCATACACCACTGAAGATGTCTGCCCCAGTATCAGACAAAACAGTTGATACTACAAGTTGCTTTCGACCACGGTCTACCAGCTCTAATTTTATTTTCTCTGAAAGCTACCAATAGTTTGTTATGAAACCAAAATTGTGATGATTGTCCAGCGTTCCTCAGCCTAGCTCACGGAAACTTTTTTAAATGTTTCAATTATCTGTTGTTCTGTTCAAATCAAGCATGAGAAATTTCACTATTCTGTTAAATGACAATTGGATTTTTTTTTGGAAATTGCTTATACTTTTTTATCGATCCAGGTAAAAACTTTTCCTAACACCTTTCATATCAGTGAAGACTGATATGCAAGTTAACCTTTTGAAATATTCAAAACAAACCTAATCGATCTCTTACTCTGAAACTGGCTAGTGATATTTGAAATTTTCTTAAGAATAAGATAAAAAAATCGACTCAATCAACAAAAGTAAAGAATTCTTTCTCATTTACAGGTTGAGTACTGCGATATTGAAACCCAAGAATGTTGCCGTCTCCCTCGCTCAATAGTAGGCTCTCATGACTTTGTCCTCGGTAAAACGGCTGTGAAATCATCTTTTCCTACCAGCATCAATGATCTTTTAGATAAAGTAGAAAAGAAATCTGAGAAAGGATCTTCTAAACTGTCGGGAGGGGCAGGTTCTTCTTCGGGTCACATAAAAGTCCTCACCGATGATTCTTTAAACATCAAACCACAAGTTTTCCATGCAGGAGAAAGCGGTTCAAACTCGAACACAGCAAAACCTACACGAGACACGACAACCAGTGCTAATTCGATATTTCAGTCAACACCTGATTATAGCGATGTTCAGTTCGACAGCGATGTCAGGTTCTCCTCCACAATCAAGGGTCCTGCTTATCTCCCGCCTTTCCGTGAGTATTAAAAATTAAGCTGTAAAAACCTTGACTTATTAATGTATTTCCAGCTGACACAACTCCAACGATTTCAACGTACGAACCGTCCATTCCGACGACACCGTCAATAAGACCGTGCCCACCGGGTTCATATTTGACCTTTGCAGGAACATGTGAAACCCCAAAAGTTCCTCCTTGTCCATTTGGAACAATCAGGAAACCAGACGGTAGTTGTCAAACACCGACTACTCCAGTACCGTCGTGTCCATATGGTACATCGAGAAAACCTGATGGAAGTTGTGAGCGACCCACTACACCTGAACCGTCCTGTCCATTTGGTACTATAAGAAAACCAGATGGGACTTGCGTGAGGCCCAGCACTCCTGCACCTCCTTGTCCGTTTGGTACGAACAGACAACCTGATGGAAGTTGTCGACGGCCAACATGTCCATTTGGTACAATTACTAAACCAGATGGAACTTGTGAGAGTCCAAAACCAGTTCCTACTTGTCCATCTGGAACAGTGAAAAAACCGGATGGTAGTTGTGAAAGACCAACGACTCCAACTCCTTCTTGTCCATTCGGAACAATCAGAAAACCTGATGGTACTTGCGAAAGGCCTACTACCCCAGAACCAACCTGTCCATTTGGAACCATTAGAAAGCCAGACGGCAGCTGTGAACGGCCAACGTCTCCATCACCATATTGTCCACCGGGAACGATCCGAAAACCAGATGGTGACTGCGAAAGGCCCGTAACTCCTATTCCATCCTGCCCAATTGGAACAATCAGAAATCCTGACGGAAGTTGTAGCAGACCAACCACTCCAAAACCAGCATGTCCATTCGGGACAATAAGAAAACCTGATGGAAATTGTGAACGACCAACAACTTCTGTACCATCATGTCCATTTGGCACAGTGAGAAAACCAGATGGTAGCTGTGAAAGGCCAACCACCCCAACTCCTTCTTGTCCATACGGAACTATCAGGAAACCAGATGGTAGCTGTCAAAGACCAGTTACACCAACCCCAGCTTGTCCTTTCGGAACAATCAGGAATCCAGACGGTAGCTGCAGCAGACCAACAACACCTGCCCCATCCTGTCCATTCGGATTTATTATAAAGCCTGACGGTAGCTGCGCAACACCTACCACTCCAGCAATAAATTGTCCCCCAGGGACGATACAAAAGTTAGACGGTACCTGTGAAAGACCAATTACACCAACTCCATCCTGTCCATTTGGAACAATAAGAAATCCCGATGGAACTTGTGGAAGACCTACTACCCCAACTCCTTCTTGTCCATTTGGAACTATCAGAAAACCTGATGGTAGTTGCATAACACCTACTACTCCAGAACCATCTTGTCCTTTTGGAACGATCAGAAAACCAGATGGAAAATGTGAACGTCCAACGCCTTCTTGTCCGTTTGGATCTATCAGAAAACCCGATGGTAGCTGTGAAACTTCTACTACCCCCAAACCATCCTGTCCTTTTGGATCTATCAGACAACCAGACGGTAGTTGTGAACGCCCAACCTCTCCAGCACCTTATTGTCCATCAGGAACGGTGAGAAAACCAGATGGTACCTGTGAAAGACCAGTTACACCAATCCCATCGTGTCCATTTGGAACAATCAGGAATCCTGACGGAAGTTGTAGAAGAGCAACTACTCCAGAACCATCTTGTCCTTTTGGAACGATCAGGCAACCAGATGGCAGTTGTAAACGTCCAACGCCTTCTTGTCNCATTACCATCGTGTCCATTTGGAACAATCAGGAATCCTGACGGAAGTTGTAGAAGAACTACTACACCAGAACCATCTTGTCCTTTCGGAACGATCAGACAACCAGATGGAAGTTGTGAACGGCCAACGCCTACTTGTCCATTTGGATCTATCAGAAAACCTGACGGTAGCTGTGAAAAACCGGTACCTTCTTGTCCATTCGGAACCGTTATCAAACCAGATGGTAGTTGTGAGAGGCCGACTCCGAAAAAATGTCCCCCTGGAACTACTAAAACGCCGTTTGGTACTTGCGAACGATTGACTACCACAACACCATCAACAACGAATAGAGAATATCTGCCACCTGTGAGCCCAACGAAGTATGTACCAACTGTTACTCAAAAACCATATCAACCATCAGTAACACCTGGAAAATCATTCCAACCATCGGTCACAACACAAAAACCACCTGTTACACCATCTATTCCATATCAACCATCAGTAACACCTTCAAAACCATTCCAGCCATTCGTCACTCCACAAAAACAAACCACTAAACCGTATCAACCAATGATAACAACACAAAGGCCGTATCAAACTTCCAGGTCCTCAACATTTGAACCTTCAAAATCATCATGTATTCCTGGACAAATATTGTCCTCTGGTTCCTGTTTGTACCCTTCAAAACCCAAACCTACGTGTGCCTCTGGGCAGAAACTTGCACCAGGTGGATTTCCGTGTCAATATCCTGAAACAAAGAGACCAGTTTTTCCCACGATCCCTCCGTCGTCTTGTAGTCCAGGACAAATATTAACCACTTCAGGAGCATGTATATATCCCGGACAAACAACCCCAAAGCCTCCATCTTGTATCCCTGGGCAAGTTCTATCCCCATTTGGTACTTGTATATACCGAACAGAAACTAAACCATCTTGTAAGCCAGATCAAATTAGTACACTTTCCGGACAGGGATGTGACTACCCAAAAACTCCCAAATCATCGTTTCCTATTATATCTACCTCTACAACAAGACCCTGTAGTCCTGGACAAACACTGACTCTGTCGGGGGCTTGCATATATCCTTCGCAAACTACTCCACGGCCCCTACTTGCATGTGGTCCAGGTCAAATTCCATCTTCTACTGGAATCTGTTATTACCCCCAACAGACAACATTGAAGCCAAAACCAGAACCTATTTGCGAGACAGGTCAGATTTTGTCCTCTTCTGGTGTTTGTATACATCCACCAAAAACTAACCCTGAACCAACAACAAGCACTCGTCCATCTTGCGCTCCAGGACAAATAATTTCTCTTTCTGGATTTGGTTCTTTTGGTACAGAATTATCTTCAATAACTAATATATTATGTAGACCTGCCACAGAATATGAATATCCCAAACCAACGACCAGTTCAACTTCAAAACCAACACCGTCTTGTGCCTCAGGTCAAATCCTAACACACTCCGGAAAATGTGCTTTTCCTTCAGAGCCAATTTCTGGACCAACATCTACTCCCTCCTGTTTGCCTGGTCAGGTAGTGTCCTCTAAAGGATTGTGTATATTTGAAACTAGACCAACTCCGAGTGCGAAACCTCCGAGACCAAAACTAAGTTGTGAACCCGGACAAATTCCTTCCTCTTCAGGTTACGGTTGCGAATATCCTGAAATACCTAAACCAACATTCCCGAATATACCAACCAAATCCACAGTATCATGCCCATTTGGTACTAAGTTGTCTTCCGTAACAAATGAGTGTCTGACAGGTAAACCAATTACAGGTTATGAATATCCAAAACCGACTCAAAGTTTTTTAACATCAACATCAAAACCATGCAAATCAGAACAAATTCTATTGAGTAACGGATCATGCATATATACATCGACAACTATAAAACCCACACCGTCTTGTAGACCAGGACAAATACCTTCTCCGTTTGGATTTGGCTGTGAATATCCTATAACACCTAAGCCAACAACTTGTCCATTTGGTACCAAATTAATTCCCGGTACCCAAGAATGTACGAAAACTGCTACAACTGGCTACGATTATCCAAAACCAAGTACTAGTTTTACCACTTCAAAACCGAAATGCCCACTAGGCCAAGTTTTAACATTCGACGGGACCTGCGGTTATCTTTTCCAGACAACTCGAAAACCAACACTTAGCCCAAAACCATCCTGCCCTTCTGGACAGATTTTTTCTGCCCTTGGTAGATGTAGCTATCCAACCCACTCTACTCAAGAGCCTGCACCAAGTCCCAAACCATCTCCAGAACCAAAACCGATTTGCTATGCAGGACAAATCCTAACTCCTTCTGGGGTTTGTAGCTATCCATCACAACCAATCTCAAAACTAACACCTGGCCCTAAACCATCCTGCCCACCAGGCCAAAAATTATCACGTTTAGGGTCCTGCGTACATTCTACATCTACATTAAAACCACAACCGTCTTGCCGTCCTGGACAAATATTAAATGAATCTGGGATTTGTAGCTATCTTATTCACTCAACCCCAAGGCCAACACCTACTCCTAAACCATTCTGCCCATCTGGTCAGAAATTATTATCTTCGGGATCCTGTATATATCTTCCTTCATCTACACCAAAACCACAACGTTGTCTCCCTGGAGAAGTCTTAACATCATTTGGAACTTGCGTCTATCCCGCGCAGTCAACTTTAAGACCCTCACCTAGTCCAAAACCCTCTTGTCCATATGGTCAAGTTCTATCTTCTTCAGGATTATGTATATACCCTCGACCCACTCCTGAACCAAAACCTATTTGTCTAGTGGGACAAGTTTTGACTCCTTCCGGAAGTTGTAGATATCCAACACCTAGCCATCCATCCTGCGCATATGGTCAGAAATTATCTTCTTCAGGTGTCTGCATATATTCTTCATCTACATCTAAACCACAACCTACTTGCCGTCCTGGACAAATATTAAATGAATCTGGGATTTGTAGCTACATTATGCAGTCAACCCCAAGGCCAACACCCATCCCCGAACCATTCTGCCCACCTGGTGTGAAATCATCACCTTCTGGTAGCTGCATATATCCTTCATTTACACCAAAACCACAAGCTTCTTGTCTTCCGGGACAAGTCTCAAATGCATTTGGAGTTTGTGGATTCACAATACAGTCAACCTCAGGGCCCTCACATAACCCCAAGCCATCTTGTGAACCTGGTCAAAAAATATCACCCTCAGGTATCTGCATATATCCCTCGTCTTCCCCAAAACCTTCTTGCCTATCAAGACAAGTTTTAACCCCTTCTGGTACTTGTGTGTATCCTACACAACCGACCCTACGACCAACTGCCAGCCTTAAACCGTCGTGTAAACCTGGTCAAGTATTATCTACTTCCGGGTTGTGTACATATCCTTACTCTACTCCAAGACCACAATCTACTTGTCTTCCTGGACAAGTTTCAACACCATCAGGAAGTTGTGTTTATCCAACACAGCCAACAGAACCAACAAGGCCGAAACCATTTTGTAGGCCAGGACAAGTTCTTTCTGCTACAGGAATATGTATGTATCCGTCAGGGACAACTCCTAAACCAACTCCTAAACCAACTCCAAAACAGTGTCCACCAGGATCAAAACCATCCGCTTTTGGTGTAGGATGTGAATATCCGAGACCAACAACTACGGACATTTCGACAGGTTCTTATTATCCAAAACCCACCAGACCTTTTGAACCAAAACCACAATGCCCCTTCGGAACTAGACTTAGTCCTTCGGGAACCTGTGAAAAATCTTCAATATCCACAACCACTCCTGGTAATCCGAGTCAAGCTCCAATCTGCCCAGAAGGTACAACAAGAACGTTCTCGGGTGAATGTCAACTGAAACTCCTATGCCCTCCTGGCACTTCACCTTCATCACTTGGCACATGCACATATCCTTTACCAATAACAGGCCGACCTTCTGAAACAAGCACCCAAATTACTCCATCTTATCCCTCTATAAAACCTTACAGGCCTTCCACGATAGACGATGGATATCACTACGACAAGCCCCATCCAACATTTTCGTATCCAACGACAGAGCATGAAGAGGGTGAGTGTAATGTTGGACAGAAACGAGGGCATCAGGTTTAATATTCAATATTTTTCAGGAATGGGGTCGAACATAAACAACGTGTTTTCACCAGATAGACCAGAAGGCCCGGATAATACGGGAGATTCGGCAAATACCGATAATGTATTTGTTCAAACGACTAGGAGACCAGAAACAGTGCCTTCGTACAAGAGAGAAGACATCGATTCAGCACCAGCGGGTTGTGCAGCTGCTCTGAAATGTGTACAGGAAATTTATTGTACTGCAGAAGGTGTGGTTTCTCCCGTTCCGGTTGTTCTCACCAAAGAACAAGAATTACTCAGAGTTCCAACCACAGTAAGCATGAGTTAACTGACCGAATACAAAGTCATCTGAAACATAAACATGGATTAGTCATACCTTCTCTGTCAGATTAGGTTAGAATCGAAGAAAATGGGTTTCTTCGATCCTCCACTGTTTAATATGGTTAATAGCTTTTTAAACTCGTCCTAATATATCCAGCATTTTAACCAAACCCAATAATTTATGATCTGTAAGTCAGATGGCGATAGTGAAACTGTCGAAAACCGAAAATCTGAGAATCTCTGTAGTGGGACATGTAGAAAGTGTGTGCTCTGATCCTTCATCTTCCAAACAAAGACGAGATGCACTGTTTTCCGACAGTCCAAGTCTAACCATATCCAAGTCTATTCATTTGATGATTCTGACGACAGCGATCTGTATGGTGGATAACATAGGTTATCCCTGGTGTGAGATAACATACTTCGTAAAATAAATTGATGGACGTAGCCGTTACTACGTGGTAGGAAATCATAATGAAGAAAAGAGAAATGAAACTTTCTATGTTTTTTACCACTTTTATTTGTAACTAACGTTACTGCAGTTTCGCCCTATATGGATATTTTCAAACTTATACACTTCGTAAAATGTATGAATGTCTTGAAATGGGCCAATCCTGGTAGATTTTACAGAAATCTGAAACTCATTTTGCAGTATAGGTATACAGCGTTCTGTTCGATGAATTTTAAATGGATGCAAATGACAGGTCCGATAAAACCGTTTGCAGACCAGTGAGTCTAGGAATGCAGATCAGACAGTTTATTAGGTTTTCCCTATGAAGGGTCTTGATTGGCAGTTCAGTACCAACTTGAACGTAGTTGCTCAGTGAGAATCGAGCCGCTTGGATATCCGAAAATATTTTTAGTGATTTATGTGTGAAATACGCTCGAATAGATTCCTAGGCATACTGATATCTCCATTCTGAGATTACCAGCAGAATCTGAACTTTGTAATCCATCTGTGAACCAACAACTATTTACTCTTAGTATTCACTTCTACCGAAAAACCAGTCCTCTCTACTCGGGATAAGAAGTGTACAAGACAGGTCGTAGTTAACTACGTACATTAACTAACGGCATCAAGTCAAAGGCCATTTCCAGAAAGCTGTCACTTTCGGTGTCGACCCGTAATCACGATCCGTCTAAATCTATTTTGTACAACTGACAATGTGCACAATTCTGTAAGCTATCCATCTAGCCTCTCACTCTTCAGAAAAAATGAAGATGAGGTAGGCCTAGAAGAATTTCCATGGCCCCTGACGGTGTGATACTGATGGCACAAGATAGCCAGGCAAGCCTGACACTATCTTTTTGTACATGGTATTCCCTCATGGTATGGCTTTTTTCTCCTTTATTCTTGCGGTATAATTTTAAATTTTTACTAGAAAATGTTGAAAAGTTTTCTTAGAATTCGCGAATAAGCCTGTCTGGTATCAAAACAAGCTATGACTAATGTTAGCTGGAGGCAAAATACGATTGATAAACCTGATGACAATGTACCAGATGTAGAATCATCACTGAGAATATTGATGGGTTAAAAATGATCCAGGTAATCAGTAACAAGATTCGCACAATACAATTATTAAATACTTCTCTGGAGCTAGATAGACAAAATAACTTGAAAAATCAATAAAATGAATTTAAATTTTCTTAGGTTTGCAAAGATTTGGAGAGCGGTATAACTGGTAAGTGTTGCCGAGATCCCAACTACAAGGATCCGTGGCCTTCTGCGAATTTGGTTGATGGTTTCGACGATGGACAGTATAAGGAAGACAACTTCTACGGTCAACACGAACTTGGTAGTAACAGACTAGTAAGAGCGTCGAACAGTACCAGAAGGGTTAGCAGACCAGCCAGAAACTCGGCATATGAGCAAAATACACAATCTAGCCAACCAACTTGCGGAGAAAGACATTTGGTAAGTATATCCTACAATCTATTAAGTTTCTAGCTGACCATTACATGTTTGAACTAGCAGATCAAGTATTATCCCTTTTCAATGGCGATTTTTGTTCCAGAATACTAAACCTCCCGGGCCAGGACCTTTAGATGCTAATTTTGCAGAATATCCTTGGCAGGCCATGATTTTGCGTGATTCGAACCGTAGTTTGCTCTGTGGTGGAGCTATAATTGGAAGGGATGCTGTTTTGACTGCTGCTCACTGTGTCGAAGGGTAAAAACGACATATTTGTGAATAGCATCCTTTGATAATTAAGATACTTTTCTTTGCGCACCCTAACGTATTTGGATAAGGCTATAATAATCAAGATTATTTGAATTTTGATGAAAAAATATCTAACTAGAACTTGAAACTCAACTTGTATCAAACCAAACATTTTCTAAATATGACTCGACTTGAATTTTTCAGCCTCCAAACATCAGACGTCCTAATCAAGGGTGGCGAGTGGAAGTTGGGAATTGATGAGGAACCTTTACCATTCCAAATAGTCAAGGTAGCTGCTATTATCAGGCATCCAGACTACAAATTTGGTTCGTATCAGAACGACATGGCTGTGTTAAAGTTGACTGAGAAGTTGAGGGTAACCAAAAACGTTGGTACAATATGTCTGCCAGAACCAAATACGGTTTCGACGGTTAATTGCAAAGTTACTGGATGGGGAAAGAGAATCTTACAATGTAAGTATATGTTCAGTTTCTTTAGAGTTTTCCGGACTTTCTCTGGTCTTCACCTAGTACAGCATTAAGCAAGATTTTGTTAATATAGAATGTTTTGCTTTCAGTGCATGCAAAAGGAGCCATAATGCATCATATTGACGTGAAGATCATGGACCCTCAACAATGTCAGCAAACTCTGAGTGAAAGATTCCAAGATTCAGTACAACACTATAGTTCAAATACTCTTTGTGGATATTCTGACATCAACCAATGCAAGGTAAGTAAGATGGTGTAACAAATTTGTATGAAATATTTCATTGGAGAAAAGTCGTAACAGTTTGTATTCAATATCCTTCAGCCTCAGCTGAGGTCTGGGGTTTAGATTACTACTAGACCTATTTCCAGGTGATGGAAAACGAAGAGTCAGAAGTCTCAAACATGTACCTAGTTATATCTAAATTCAATACTTTCCATACATTTACTTTTTCTCATTCTCATTTATTCCAATAATCACTCTCATGGTCAAAACCACTTCTTAACAGAGAAGGTTTAGAGCACTCATTGCAGTGCTCAGAAGTTGAACATGAGACCAAGATACTACTTGTCTACTCAAAAAAAATGTCTTGATCTGTTGATCCGAAATGTTTAGTACTAAACTTTCCTTGCAGTGAATATTTTAATGAATTTCGGTAATATACTGCTGAAATTATTGTAATTTGAATTCTCATATTCCGTGCTAGGAATCTCACGTTAGAAGATAACACCTCGGTAATTCTTAGCTCACACACTTATGATGATTGTCGATTGTAGGAGGATGACAGCTGGTTAACAAAAAAACGGATTTTAATAGAATTTTTAATCAGATTAGCACAAAGACTTCTGAAGCATTACCTTGAAATCAGTTAGTGTAATTCTTCATACTGAAAGAAACATTCCGATTGGAACACATAAGTGGAAATATATTCTTCAACTCAATTTTTCATTTTATTTTTCAGGTTGACTATGGAAGCGCACTAGCATGTGCCAATGATCAAGGACAATATTCTCTTTCCGGTATATTCTCTTGGGACACTGGATGCAAGCAAGAAGGACAAATAGGAGGTTATGTCGCACCTGATGTAGAATGGATCCGGAGTACTTTGACCAAATCATTAAAGGAATTGAGAAAGTTAGACAGAGAATATTTGCTCAGTAATTCAAACTAAAAGGGTACATTTCCAAATATGAACATTTGGATTAAATGAAGTAAACTGTTGAAAACTCACTGCTGTAAATTTTTTATATTGTACATATTAAGTTAAAAAGTGTGATAGATAATAATACTGCAGATTTAATTTATTTAAGATGTTCGTAGAATGCCAGTTATTCTTGTATATTTTTTGTATTATTTAATGTTAACAAAAACTGCCATATCCTTTATTCCTTTGTAAAATTTCTTTGAAAAATATCAAAGGGAGAATATGCGTATAAAAACAAAATATGCATATAAAAGCGAATTACTACTAAACTTCCTTTTTTTGTTGTTCAATTGTTCAAAAGTTATGCTGATTTATTGAAATAATACTCGTAATTATATTCCATAATAAAAATGTTATGTCCCAAACCTTTGTTTCTTATCTGTTCTATTAATTGTCCACTTTGTCGAGTAGATAGCGGGGCTTTCAAAAAGTGATAAAAACATTATATAGAAAAAAATTCCCAATCTAGGTGATGAATTTAAAAAAAATCTATCAGATTGTAAAATACCGTACACTGTCGAAACGAAAATGCACTGCCACCAGAAATGTTTAAACAAGCCTTGAACATGTTTTAACAATGCAACGTCATTATTGACAACCTCGGTGAGAGAGGTTGAAATTAATTTTTCGAAGAACTCGTGGGAAATGCTCTTATATTAAACCACAATGTTCATAACGTTTTCTTCATACATGACTTCTTGGTTTTTCTCAAGTGTTACCTGCAGTCATTTACACCTTATTGATTATCATCTGGATTGAAATTTAATTAGGCCCAATCAGGAAAATCCGGATATTCTCAATCTGCCTTTTCGAACCTATTCTAATGTTGTTATGTTGACAGCATTATAGAAAAACAGTATCATAGAACAACTCAACTCATCGTCCAATCGCAAAATACAATCAAAGAGGCAAAATTTGATGCACTCGCATGGGAGAATAGAATTTTCGATGTGGAATATTTCTGTCCTGCCGTCGTGTTATCTATCTTGGGGATGAAATGGAATTGTCTTTTCGATAAAATATTTAGAATGGTTCGGTGATGTAACTTTAGAAAAAATATGTAAAAGGTTAATTTTTCAGTTGCCCAGAAAATTTTCGGCCCCATTGGATTTTCAAGCCCCGTTAAACTATTTCTGAAACTCATTTTACAAAAAATCTGGATTCTGACTATTAGCTGGGATGTGGCTATTTCAGAAGATGTTAAAAATGTATTCATGGATTAGATATTAGATCAAAGGTTTGAACATTTCATGGCAACTCAAATTTCCTTGACGTCTGTCACAAATTGATTACTTGAATCCCGATACCTGGAGTACAAACATGTTTGCAGACGCCTTTAAGTATTCTTACGCGGCTGCAATTTTTCTCCAAACAAAAAATGGTATTTCTTATATTCAACTCATCCAAGCCAAGTCCAGGGTTTCATCTGTCAAGGAGGTATAGGCACTCAGGTTACAATTGACAGCGACAAGTATTGAAGCTAGGAAACAACAAGGATTGAAGCAGTTTTGGAAACTCTCGAACAAATGGTCATACCTGTGTTCTGTTGGTCTGATTCAAGTATAGTTTTATCTTGGATCGACAGGAAGGTTAATGACAACCATTTGTATGAAAACATAGCATGATATAAAATTATTGACGTGAATAGAGGATTGATATTTTGTTCCTGGACAAATGAATCCTGCAGATTTACCTGTCAGAGATTGCACCCCAAACCATCTACTCGAATTCAAATCGTGAGAGGGTTCATTTTAGTAACTGATCCAAAAAGTGAATAGCTTCTCAAAATTTTTAAGTGGACGAGGATTCAATAATTGGAGAGCGAGAGAGGTTATATCCTCAGACTTTTCCAAGAAAAAATACTCTGGTACTATCGATACTTTTCAAAATACTAGTAGATCGTGAATTGTGGTTGAGAAGATTCATCCATAATTAGCACAGTAGTCAGAAAATATAAGATGATAAACTGAAATAATTAAATGTCATAATATTTATAATTTTCTCCACCCTATAATTTTGCCATCATATCATCCTGTTGTTATTGGATTAATCCGAAAATGTCATATTGATGATTGTTTTCAAAACCTCCATAAGTTTAGTAGTAGAAGAGGAAGACGTCAATCGTATACAGTGTGTAAAAGCCAAATGGAATCAATTCATTATTTCGGTTATGGTATATATTTTAACAAAATCCCGAAACACGTCAAGTTTAAATTATAATTTGACATACTTAACGGAAAAATGCTACCCCTACCTTCAACCCCCGTCGAATGTCAGGTACAACCTTCAATTTTTTAAATGGGAAGTAACGGGTGATTTTTTAAGAGCTTGAGAACTTTTTTTA
>WOGL01000535.1:0-14300 GCA_015342145.1 Leptinotarsa rubiginosa | reverse complement strand
ATGATTTAATCAGGACACAACTTTACATATCAAGACTGTCGAGTGGAATGAACTCTCAGTCAAAAGATGACAATCTACTGTCAAAAAACATAGAACACAAAATACATGATACAACATATAACAATATATTTCATCGATTTCCTCACAATAGGACTCTGTAGAAAGTTATAGTGAATCACACCAGCCGCTGACCACCATATAGTAACCATGGTATTTTTTTGGTGGGTTTTTGCCTTTGAAAAGTACCTGGATTGCTCATCGGTGTCCAACAAACTGTACTGAACGTCTCCTGTTGTCATAGAGTGACGAATCGATCCAAAAAAGATCATTTTGTGATCATTTCTGTCGATCGTTCAAATCGTGGGGTACCTACTTTTGGAGCTTTCCGACCTTTCCAAAACATTTCACACCATCAAAAGCCGCATGGGAGCTGACGTCGAGAAGAGTACTGTATTTCTGGTGGAAAAGTGCTTGTTTAATTCACTCTACGCCAGTTCCGCTTTTATCAAAAAAATTAACCAACAAAACGAAATCCAAAGTAGGTACGATATATATTAAGGACCTACGTTTTTATTGAGATCGGTACCAGTCCAAAATGAAGAAGGTGAGATATATCCATCTTCAATTTATATAATTTTTTTCTGAAGTATATTGGCAAAATTTAGAACAGGATGTGTTACTACCAAGTTGGATGACCACCCATTTAAATTATTGTTCAAACTCGACTAACATTTCTTGAAAATTTTGATGATTCGCCTTCAATTTCTGATTCATTTTGAGTCTTTTAAATGTAGGGGCGTGAAAACCTTCGAATGACAGTGATAACTCGAGTAACTCGTATGTTCTGTATGAATTTATTGTACCTTTTCTTCCACCGTGCTATTTTATCTTCATCAAAATTTCCTGCTATTCCAACTCTACATACAACCTGTGACATAACCGCAATAAAGTTCAATCTCATACTTTCGTGCCATCAAACGGAGTCACGCTCAGGCAGCAAGAAGTCCGTTTGCAGATCGATCACGTCCAAAAGAACAGTTCGACAGCCGATAAAATGCAGTTCAAAATGCGGCATGCGGGTGCCTGCTGAATTTTCAACGACTAAATTTGGTACGACCCATGTCCCGTTTCTGGGTGAGAATCGAAACAGAACGACCTCCATATAAGAGCACGGTCGACTAATGACAGTACCACCGCGCGCGAAGGAACAAGAGTGCGGAGGATGGAGGAATATATCAGCGCCTACTGAATATCTACGTAATAAGACAAGTACAGATGCGGTATTAGCACTAATAATATCAGGTTAATGCACCATCCCACTTGAAATTTTGGTAGTAGAATGAAAGCTGGTTGTTGGAAAGCCCATACTTTTTCCCAGATTTGGCACCCCTTGAAGTTGTGAGAAGTTTGGCTAGCTGGATGTGGCTGAGTTCTGAATGTGTACGTGAGAAGACAAGGTGAAAATACTGAGATACCGTACAAATTAAAAAAAAAACTTGGAATTCATCAATTATTGATGTGTCGATCAAAACACGTGTCGTGGTGTTGAAATAACGGTTTGGTGTTGGGAAAAACTCCAGTAATATTCAATACTATACCAAAGGTTCCAAACAGTGAACACAATAACTGTATTACGGAGAAAATATGAGTCATATACTTTTTGCAGAAGAAATTCAAAATTGATCGTATCGAATCCAAGTCCTGAAGTTAATATAAGGCTGTCATCAAAGTAGATAAATACTTTTTTGACAGTCACCCTGTATACATATGTGTAACTTGTCCACTTACCTCAGTAATTCTTAAGTTATGCCAAAAGGTTTATATAAGAATTTACAAAGCAACTCGCCAGTTGTGAAAGAGACATCGTCGCATTAAAAGTGGGCAATAAATCAATATTATGCTAATTTCAATGAAATGTGAAGAATTTGGAATCCTAATGGATAGTCGTTAAATTAGTAGAGATAGTTATACTATAACGCAATTAGGGAACACCACAGCGTCATGGGATTATTACAGTTAATCCCGAACCGAATTGACATTTTAAACCTTGATGATAAATACAGCAGGACAGAGTGCTTAAACAAATTTTATTATTTCGTCATGATTTGTCACAGCTGATATAGGCGGGTCTGTAGTACTTTACCAGCGCAACTCTATTTTTGCATCCCGAAGGGTCGCAAACAAAAGATTTTATGAGTTCCTGGGTCGTTTTATACCTGTAGTCGTGTGCGTTTGGGTATTTAATCAAAAATATGTAGGTACTTGTTAAAACTAACGACTGTACAATTGATATTGTTATAATATTTGAATAGGTATGCCTATTTAACTATATTTAGGTACAAACAAAAATTATGGTGGTTTCTTGAGTAAATAGTCTACTTTCCACATGTTGTCTTCTTCTTTTATAACATGTTCAAAACATTTTGTCATTTTTCGGAATCAATATTTTCAAAGAACTTTTTAAGAAGTTTATTAGCAACTTTTATTGTAAATGTCGTGTTTTTTCTTGCAAGGAAACCCTTTATTTGAACCCAAACAAGTTCAGTGGGATTAAGTTCACAATGACAGACGCAGAATAATAGTATTTTTGTGCCATCTTGTCGACCCTACGTGAAACTAGCTTTATTTGAACAGATTGTGAACAAGAGTTTGTTTTTAAATATACTTTCATCAAATGGTATGTTTTTCTATCGAAACCACTCATCACAATCACACAGTGAGGTGGATTGAGGTATTAACATTTGCTCACAATATTCTTCAAACACGGCAAAGCTAACAGAACTCACTATTAAAAAAAACAACACACTGAGAGTCGGTGATGGGAGTCTTAAAAGAGTCTACAATTATTGCAAGTTTTTCCAATAAGTGAAGGATTTCGATTTGGCTCTACCAGCATAACGGTAAAGCTAGCAGAATTCTCTGATCAATAAAAAACATAGAAAATAGGGAATAGGAGGCAATAGGAGCCTAAAATTATGACGTAGTCTGGTTCAACAAAATGGTGGTTGGGTTCTATTAGCTTGACGTTAAATGACGAGCAAAAAATTCTGGAAAAGAGTACAAAAGTAGCCTAAAATTATTGCCCCAAAATAAATATAAAAATTAAAAGTGGTTCTGCTAGTTCAACAGGGATTCGATTGAGTCAGGTTCTGGCCCAGTTGTATCAATTCACCTCTTGGAAAACCTTTCGTGAAGATAATTTACAACACTCCAGGCTTTATGGGTGCCTTATCCAACCTGTTGAAAGCATTTCAAGTGTTGATACTCAGTGCTTTTGTCCATTTTTTCTTCCAATTTATTACGTAAGGTTTTCGCCATTCAAATTCTGTTCGATAAAAGATGATTAATAAATTAGATTGTTCAACAATCCGCACTGATATTCACTGAAAATCTTTGTTGGGGCCGAGTTTCCTGTTCAAAATTTGGGTTTTCAGTTGTCCAATCATGTTTTTTTTTTGGAAACACTATTATTGGTGATCGTACATTTTCATCAGTCCAGAATATCTTTTTTGAAAATCCCGATCTCTCCGTTGAAACCAGTTAAGTACAAAGAGCTACATTATCTCTTCACTTGATCTCCTGGTACCAATTTCTGAACCTTCTGGAATTTGTAATCGTACGCATTGTACTCGTATTTTTATAAAAGTCTTCTTATCATTAGCAGAAGATATATCACATTCGGGGGCAAGATTTCTTGTTGAAACTTCTGGATAAATGTGAATTTGTTCTAATACATGCTTATCCTGATGGAGCTTTCCTTATTTCTTTCGCTTTTTCAAAAAATGCTTTCTACTCGCAAATTTTTTTACAGTCTCAGAAAAAATGTTCCATGTTATTGTCTTATCTCTGGATATAGGTTTGCATAATCTTGGAGTATTGTCACAGAATTTTGCTAATCAAATAGGTATAATCAGGAGATGACGAATTTATCAAAAGTCAGTATATTTACCGATACTCGTGCAGTCGAATGAAAAAATTACGGAGTAGTGATATCCTGGATTGAAATAAACTTTATTTTTAAAGCGAATAGCTGAATGAGTGTATGTCACATCAAAATTTCAACATTCAAATCTTAATACTTTCTATTTACAAATTTCGACTTTGGGGCCCACTTTGATTTTGTTTTGATGCTTCATTTCTAGGAATGAAATTTTTGTTCAAGTTTCTATTCAGACGCCTATGTTGACTGAAAATTCGACTTCAAATAAGTCGCATAAATATGCAGAGTTGTCTCTTCCGCACAGTCAAATTTCCTGTTATATGATACAATAAAAATAAAACATGTTTCGCATAGCTATTTACAGAAACTACTCAACGTTCACGCTACGGAAACAAAATAGCAGTGAGCGAGCCGTCTATTACGAAAGCTATCTTATCGCTGCGCATACTTACTATATACTGCCGATCTACGCAAAACAACAAACGTGGGGTTGTCCTCCGAAAATTGCGCACAAATCACATCGTCTTCGACGCACAACGCACAAAACGACGACAGTTCAGCTGTTTTTCGATCGCCACGCGCGCGTCCACAGAAAACAATTCCAGCTACCTGCGCTTTCGTCGACTGTAGCTTGTTGACTACGAGGAACGACTTCTCTGGAAGCCTGACCTCGATCGAGTGGCCTCCAGCGCTTTGGTATGAGCGGCGAAATTCTCCAACTTACATATCAACTTTCTTTTATCGCTCGGTAATTATTAATAAAAGTGCGTACGGCTGGGAATCGGGAATGGAATCTGAAAGATTTACGCTGCGTAGCAGGTGAGACATTCTTTCTGTCTACACCGGAAGATCGGGTCTTCGTTCTCGAGGACGCACGGAGGGAACCGGTCGGCTCATATGTCTTCAAAGTTGTTTATTTTATCTATATGGCGAAAGGACTTTTACGGAAAATTGTTTCAAATTCGCTACGTTTCAATTTGTATTTTCCCACCCTAAATATTTGTCCTTTTCAACTGCAATAAATGATTCGAGGTAAAAATAAAACAGGGCCACTAGTGGAATCTCAATAATACCAATTTTAGTATTTCACAAGTGTCTATAGTTCCATTGTTCGGTAAAATCAGGAATTAAGTGACATCTACCGTTTGTTGTAATCTCTAACACAAAATCTTCACAGAAATCTGCAATTTGATGGCAAAGATGGCAGTGCAAACCCTCAGGAAAACTGAGAAATGTTAGAATGATAACTTGAATTGGTACGAAATATTTTTTATCCATAAAAATTCTCACAAAATAATTGTGACTATCGGTCGCATACTCAGCGGTAAAGCAGTTTTCAGAATAATTTGAGCGATTTTTTTTTGTGCCAGGTTAAGTTGTTCATTGAAATCCTCGTGAGTAAGGCTAAGACTGGCAAGTCCAATTGATTATCGTTATTATGAGTCTTTAATATACATTTATAAGGCTGTTGGATAAAATTTTGAAATTGTTTTGAGATGCAATCTCTATCAAAGTGTTCACTGCAACGCCTATGAATTTGTTGATGGATTTAGAGTATTACTAGTTTCAGATCTCAGAGCAAATTGTTCATGAACATATTTTATATATTAAAAGAAAAACATCTTTGTAAAATTTTCTGATTGATTCGGCCGTTACTTGATGAAGATCCTTAGTAACACAAACTTTGTGGAGATAAAATCGTGAGTTGTAGTTTGTGAAATCTGAGTTAGTATCGTATTTCAGGGAATGTAATTATCACACTAAACAAAATATTGCAGAATATGAATATGAAAGAATATTGCAGTAAATGAATTTATTAATGAATATCCGAGTATTGTTCCTTATGGCAATGATTTATATTTTCCTAGAGTTTGTTATTCGAATTGATAAACGTAGATGTCACCCACATCGAGGTTGTCCTGAATAAAGACGATCATTGTATACTAAAATTATTATTTTTTCAAATTTGGGTTTTCCATATGTATGAATGAGTTGTAAAAGGTTATATACCCAAAAAACTAGTAAGAAATATTGAGTCGTCAACGTAAAAATGTCTTTCAAAGAATAAACTTGCTATTACGTTGAAAACTGTGACCAGTGAAGAAAATATACATTCTAGTTGTCAGTCATTTGCACTGTCTCTAATCCAAAATCAGAAAGAAAGTTGCGGAATAAAAATTTAATCATTTTGAAAAAAAAAATGGGTATTTTTACACAAAAATTGAGCTTTTGAAAACTATAGAACAGAATTAAGAGTTTTCTGAAAATATATATTTTTTGTTTATACTAATTATATTTAGAATTAAGGTCATGGAATACTACACAAAACATGGTTCAAGGTCATTAAATTCAACATTCTGAACTTCTATATAGCGTCGTTTTGTCGCACTTGTTGCATATTTTTTTGTAGCTGCTTTAAAATTTTAATATTTATTTATTTATTTATTCCTTTCTGTGTTATTTGATTATCTTCACCACCTGTATCCTTCAATTTACAGCAAAAATCTTTCTCCTAGAAAAACCGGCATTAATATTCATAACCATTATACAGGTGGTTGCAAAAATGTTGAAAAATTTGAAAACATTTGCTGATATCCCATCATTAAAATCATACCCATTACTTGGCCATACATATTTATTTTTACCAGGCGGTGAGTTGAATTCTTATCATATTTAATTAATTTATGCATTTTTTTTCTGTAAGCACTGGGAACTTTTTTCATGATAAAAATAGAGAATATAAAATAACCTCAGCAGAAAAATAATAAAACACAAATTTGAATGAAAAATGCGTTGAGAAAGTTTGTGTAGCTGTAGGATAGAAAAAGTTTTTTGAGATTACATTTTAATGTAGTTGATTTTTTAAATGTTTGAGGAGTGGTAAATTGATCTTTTCCCAGTATTTGTATTAATTGATTTTAGTTGAATGTATTTTAATAGTCTTGTTGAATAATTGTGATTGTGTAAGTTGGTAAGTAATCAAATACCCTGAAATATTTGTTACGTAGGGGCCTATCAAGCAGAAAGATTAACAGAAGCCGTCTTAGATATCAGCAAGCAACTTGGGCCAATATTCAGGCTAAACCTGGGTGGCACAAATATGGTTATAACAACGGACGCAGATAACGCGGAAGCTATGTATCGAAACGAAGGAACAAAGCCCATCAGACCTCCTTTTCCGGCTCTCCATCATTATAGGAAGAAAGCCTTCAATAGCGTTGGGGTGGTGCCAGGAAACGGGGACGAGTGGTACAAATTCAGAGGAGGTGTCACGCCATTATTGAAACCCAAAATGTTGGAACGATTCATCGAACAACAGGAGGATGTTGCTGCTAAGTTCGTGGACTATATCGAAAGCTCTGTAGACGAGAGAGGGGTTTTGAACGATACCATGGAACACCTTCTGAAGTTTGCCATTGAAGGTGGTTTGCAGTGATTTGAGTATTTTAAAAAATTCTGTTTGGTGTGTGTTGCAGCAATTTCTGTTGTTTGTCCTGGCGAGAGATTTCACTGCATCTCGAAGAGTGATCCAACAACTGAGGCTATCAAAACTGCCAGTAAAGAGTTCATGGACGGGCTTTACAAAACTCTGATTGGTCCCCCTTTGTGGAAATTATTTGAAACGTCAGGGTACAAGTTGTTGAAGTCTTCTCACGAAACTATCCACAAGTAAGTTGATGGTATTTTTCAATAAATTTTATCTATTCATTGTAACGTTTTCATTTTGAAATAGTTAGTGAACATGATATAGAAAATAGTTCTCTTTTAAAAATACTTACATCAAATGGTGTTTTTTTTGTAGAAACCACTCAATGATATCCCCTTTTCTTCATGTTTAGATCTCATTTGGGATTCATTAGAGGTGGTACAAAATAAACTTCTCAAATTAGCAGCTTTAAAGCTTAAACTAGTGATTGGTCATTAAACATTTTCATATATTCAATTAATTTCAAATCTGCCGACCCTCAAATGATGAAGTTTGCACTTAGATCTTTGTTTAAACTCCATTTTGGTTCAGTTTGCCGCCCAGTTCAGTATTTTGAGTCAAATAAGTAACAAAAGGTATAATTTTTTTTCAACTTTCCCAAGAAACATTGGTCGCTTATAATAGGGAAATTCAAACTCAAAATGTGTATGAAAAATATTAACATGTTCAAAAATGAATTTTCAAATGTGAAAATACTATGAATCTGTATTTTTCATTTATAATGGTGAGGTGAATAAAGAAACAAATTGCCAATTGATAAATTGGATCCAAATTCGATAACTTTCTTGGTTCTAACTATTTTTTTTTTCATCAAAACACCATGAAACAAAATATACGGAGCCCTTTTCATCATATTTCATGTTTAACTAATAATCTAGATCTGAATATTTTTGATACTTCAATTGATACATTTGAGAAAAATAGAAAATCTTCGATTTGATGCACTTCATGTTCTGAATTCAAGTTAACGTTGATATTTCTTGCTCCACTCATAAATGATTTCTTACAGGATAATGGAAAACCACTTGAATATCATAAGGGAACAATATAACACCGACCCCTCCGTAGTGCAAAATAAATACCCCTTCATGTATTCCTTACTAAACAATAACAAATTAACCGAAGAGGATTGTGTTATGTTAGCAATGGAAGTATTTTTTGGTGAGAAGTAAACATTTCTACTCAAACCTTGGAGAACCTCAAGGATCTATCTTGAGCCCTATATCGTTGATATTATATGTAAACGAGTTGCTTGCGCTTGCAAGTAAATACTATTGTGTGATTTTCCAGGGGGGATTGATACAACCGCCACGACAACAGCGTTGACTTTGTTTTATTTAGCGAAAAGCAAGGAAGCGCAAAACCAGGCAAAACAAGAATCTCGTACTGACTGCTCCACATACCTGAGAGCGTGCGTGAAAGAAACTTTGAGGCTGTCTCCAACTGCCGGGGCCAACAGCAGGTTTCTCGTTCAGGACACTCCTATAGGAGGATACTTGATTCCTAGGAATGTATGTATGTAATAGTTTAAGTAGGTTAGGTTATCTACTGTATAGTTGTCTCAAGTTCCCAGGTTTTGTCTAGACTAGCTATTGTAGCACATTTGGACTTTTTAAGAAACTGGAAATCTTTCATGGCTCCTCGCTTCCAAAGTGTTTTTTTTTTATTTTCTTTTTTTGTTCCTCTTGTATTCAGTTTTCTCTCCGTATAGTTTTCTTCTATGTTGTTGCTCTATTTGTTTTAACGACTTCATTTGTTCCCATATTCTACTGTCTTCTTTTCAATTTTCCTTTTTTATTCATGTCTCCTAGTTTTTTTATTCCAGTTTTCTACTCCTTTGTTTTTTTCTTACAATCCCTTTTAAATGCTGATTCCCTTTTTCTATTTTCATTACTCTATTTCAGTAATTTCTCGTTTTTATTTTCCTTTGTCGTTTCTCTTGTATTCCTTCTAATTACTTTTTCCGTATTTGTTTCAGCAACTTCATCTGTTCCTATATTCTACTGTCTTCTTTATTTTCCTTAGTTATTCATGTCTCCTAATTTTTTTCTATTACAGTTTTCTACTCCTTTGTTGTTTCTTTCTCTTTTTTTTTATTTCCCTATTTTGGTAACTTCTCTTGTTTTTATTTTCCTTTCTTATTTCTCTTGTAATCGTTCTAATTATTTTCTTTTCTTTCTGTATTTGTTTCAGCAGCTTCATCCGTTTCTGTATTCTACTGTCTTCTTTTTTATTTACCTTACTTATTCATGTCTCCTTCTGAATCTTTTTTCTATTCCAGTTTTCTACTCCTGTTTTTGTATTTCCCTTTTCCTTTTTTTATTTCCCCATTTTGGAAACTTCTCTTGTTTTTTTTCTTATTTCTCTTATATTTGTTCTAATTATTTCATTTCCTGTATTTGTTTTAGCAACTTCATCCGTTCCTGTATTCTACTGTCTTTTTTCATTCTCCTTTCTTATGCATGTCTCCTAATTCTTTTTCTATTCCAGTTTTCAACTCCTTTGTTTTTTTACAATCCCTTTTAAATGCTGATTCCCTTTTTCTATTTTCATTACTCTATTTCAGTAATTTCTCGTTTTTATTTCCCTTTATCATTTCTCTTGTATCCCTTCTAATTATTATTTTTTTCGTATTTGTTTCAGCTACTTAATCTGTTCCTATATTCTACTGTTTTCTTTTTTATTTTCCTTAGTTATTCATGTCTCCTACTTTTTTTCTATTCCAGTTTTCCACTCCTTTGTTGTTTCTTTCTCTTTTTCTTTTTTATTTCTCTATTTTGGTGACTTCTTTTGTTTTTATTTTCCTTTCTTATTTCCCTTGTATTCGTTCTAATTATTTTATTTCCTGTATTGTTTCAGCAACTTCATCCGTTCCTGTATTCTACTGTCTTTTTTCGTTCTCCTTTCTTATGCATGTCTCCTAATTCTTTTTCTATTCCAGTTTTCCACTCCTTTGTTGTTTCTTTCTTTTTCTTTTTTTATTTCCCTATTTTGGTGACTTCTCTTGTTTTTATTTTCCTTTCTTATTTCTCTTGTATTCGTTCTGATTATTTCATTTCCTGTATTTGTTTTAGCAACTTCATAGGTTCCTGTATTCTACTGTTATCTTTTTTATTCTTCTTTCTTGTTCATGTCTTCTAATCTTTTTTCTATTCCAGTCTTTCACTCCTTTGGTTTTTCTTATCATTTTTTAATTCTAATTCCTTTTTTTCTACTTTTCTCCAACTATTCTACCTTTCGTTCCTTCTAATTATTTTCTTTATTGTGTTTAAATAACTTCATCTGTTCCTGTGTTCTATTCTCTTGGTTTTTACTCATGTTCTTGTATTTTCTCTTGTCCTAATGTTTCGTTTTATGGTTTTCTTATTCTAGTTTTAATTTTTTACACCTGTCATTATTTTCTATTCCTTTTCTCATTTTCATTTTTTATTGCTGTAATTTTTTTATCTGTTCTTAAAACTTTCTTTCATCTCTTCTTTTCTTTCAGTTGGCTTAGTTTACTCAACTTTTGTTTTTGTGTTATACTCTCTTGTTTTTTGTCTTCTTTCGTGCTCTTCTAACTTTCATTTCTTCGTGCACTACTTGTTTTATGATCTCTCACTCTCTATCTTCCGTTCTTATTATCTTTCACGTTCTCTTAATACTTTCTCACCAGCAATCCCTCAAATAAACTTTTATTTCAGACGCTCGTCTCAGCTTTCAGTTCGGTGACCTCAAATGACGAAAAATATTTTGAAAACACGTCAACTTTCCTTCCGGACAGATGGCTCAGAGATTCCGAACGAAAGTTCCACAAATTCGCCTCTTTGCCTTTCGGGTATGGTCCGAGGATGTGCCCCGGCAAGAGGCTGGCAGAGAATGAGATTGTGATTTTATTGAAGCAGGTGAGATTGACTCGTTTTGTATTGTAGTTACGAATGTAACGGTGGCTGATAATTTTCAACAGATCCTTCGGAAATACAGCCTCGAGGTGAGTGACACAAGTCCTATCGGTATGGTTTACAGGATGAACAGGATTCCGGACAGGGTGATCAATATTAGATTCCTCAAGCACTGAGAAAATTTGCAGATTTTGGAAACAAAGTCTGAATTGCGAATCGAATATGTAATGTTTACGTTGAAAGAGATGCAACGCAAGTAAGAAACAGACTGTTGAAAAGTTCGCAGAGTCACAAACAGGTGATATAATTTTATTTGGAGGTTTTCAGTAGTGCTTGTGTTTTGAAAAATTTGACTGCAGCACTTTTGAATTTCTTCGATGATTATTGAATATATTACTTGTCAGTGTATCGCCCTTAGCTAATAAAACTTATATTGGACTCAACTTCGATATACAGGGTGATCAAACTAAGCAAGATACAATTCCAAATACAAATCACTAAATATTTATTTATTTTTCGTACAACAATACATATGTCTTAATTTACAATTTGTATGTACACAATGGATAATTGATTTTATAATGTCGAAAATTTTTGTACAATAAAATTTGATTAAAGCTTTGTACGACCATTTGTTTCGAGTCATACTTCATGTTTTCATTTGATATTTTTTATTGGTTCAAATTTCTATTGTCGCTTTGCGTATATAAGGCGAACCCGATATTAACTGTTCGGCTCCGATGTACAGGGTGTTCGCAAATATCAATAATTGATTTTTGCTAAAACTGAATAATTTTCAAAATGATACGTATATTATATCATCAAAATATACAAGCTGGGCCGCCCAACGAGATTTAGGTTCCCGAAGTTTCTGTACCACCCTGTACGTCAGTGGAACGACGAAAACAATTGATTTGAAGTAACTGATAGCTGCAACTCAAACCCTTCGGGAATGTTCAACAAAATCACGAACTTCAATCACATGAAAAATGATATAAGATGTCAATTCAATACTCGAGATTATTTCAAACTGTACTAAAACTGAAAGTGTTCTTCCACCAGTACGTAAAACAGAAGTATCTCACAAGCAGCCAATTCGAGAATCGTTTCAAACTTAGAGATACATAAAACAAATGTTACACGAGGTAAAATAATGGTCTAGCCTAAGATTCGTTTTGACGGTAAAAAATTATAACCGTATACCTATAACGAGATTCGTAAACACTTTAGAAAACTAAAAAAAGACTATTACCAACAAATATAAAAATCACAGAACTTTAACACTTGCTAATAAAAATATAGCTGTAATTGTTTTTTTCATTGCCTGAAGGGATCTTCGAAGAATAAAACCCAAGAAAAATACAGGAATACCCCACCGATGTATATAAGTGTTTCCCACCAAAGAAAACATTTTTACTCATAATCTATTTACTTCTCAAACGTTTCTGCTCACTCTTTAACCAAAGAAAAAAATCCGAAAATATATTCACGAGTACCTCAAATACTCAAGACTTCAAATCTTTTTATATATTTCAAAGTTTGAGCTAGTCTTTGTTTGCATTTGAAAAAGGATTTCGTGAATTTGATAATATATGATAGTTTGAAAAACAGTTTTTTTAAGTTCTTGGAAATTTCCAAAGAAAGGAAGAAAGCAATTCGATAGAAAGCCAAAACCTTCATTTCCCAAAAATCAGTCTGTAAAAATAAATTGATGGATGTAGCCTTTACTACATGGTAGGAAATCATCATGAAAAATAAGAATTTTACCACTTTTATTTGTAACTAACGTTACTGCAGTTTTGTTCTATAAGGACTTATACATTAATGTATATAATGTTTAATTAATGTATAATGTATAAGTTTGAAAATGTTCTTATAGGATAAAACTGCAGTAACGTTAGTTACAATGTATATACTTATACATTAATGTATATAATGTTTAATGTATAAGTTTGGAAATGTCCTTATAGGACGAAACTGCAATAACGTAAGTTACAGTGTATATACTTATACACTAATGTATAAATTTGAAAATGTCCTTATAGGACGAAACTGCAGTAACGTTAGTTACAATGTATATACTTATACATAAATGTATATAATGTTTAATGTATAAGTTTGAAAATGTCCTTATAGGACGAAACTACAATAACGTTAGTTACAATGTATATACTTATACATTAATGTATATAATGTTTAATGTATAGCTTTGAAAATGTCCTTATAGGACGAAACTGCAGTAATGTTAGTTACAAATAAAAGTGGTAAAAAACCTAGAAAGTTTCAATTCTTTTTTCTTCTTACATTAAACTTTTAATGTATAAATTTGAAAATGTCCTTATAGGACGAAACTGCAGTAACGTTAGTTACAAATAAAAGTGGTAGAAAACATAGAAAGTTTCAATTATCTTTTCTTCATTATGATTTCCTACTATGTAGTAACGGCTACATCCATCAATTTATTATTATATTGTTTTCAGCTAGTTTTCCGAAACCAGCATGTTGATGCTGCTTTGGATAACATTTTTTTAGATAGAGCTGCTATTTCAAATACTATTTAAAATGTTGATTGTAACTATGATTGCATTATCTGAATAAAGTTCTTTAAAAAAATATTATTTCAAATGGATTTTTGAAAAATTTCAAGTTCTGATATACTGTTATATTAAATATTCGAAAAAGACTTCAATATTCAAAAAAATTGTTCAACCAATTCTTAAAAAATTTGCAAAGACGCTCAAAAGTGTAAGTGATACTCGGATAACTGTTTCAATTTTTTTTCCTATGAATAAAAAGGCATTTCAAAAAAGAATAATTTCTCATCTAGTATCTATATTGATTTTTCAACTGGAGTGACCTTTGAACAGTTGTTCCAGAGTAATTAGCACTTGAAATAATTGATACTTCAAAAATTTATGAAGGTTCATGAAAAAAAAAATCTTTTAAGTTTTTTTTTGAGAGCATGATAATTGATGAATATATTCACGATATT
>WOGL01000534.1:0-14293 GCA_015342145.1 Leptinotarsa rubiginosa | reverse complement strand
GGAGCGCCAATTAATTTTTATTGTTGTTTTTATTTTTATCGTTGTTGAATAAATTCTAACTATCGTTCCATTTTCTTTAGAGGATTCCTTTTAAATGGTATCCATTTTAATGGTATCCATTATTTTTTATTGCTATTTAAGGAAATAAATGGTGGTCCTGAAACACAAAACATTTTGTTTTTTCTCTTATGATTTGTTCCTGCTTTGTCAAGTGTATTTTTTGAAAAGCTCAGAAGATATTATTTTTACTTATTCCTTTGCCTACATATGCATGTCGTTTTGGATTTGTTGAGTAATTTCAAAGCCAAGGTTCTATAGCTTACTAGATGAATGATGTTTCATGTCAGCATGGTCACTGGCACTGGTTTTGGGTCTCCGAATTTCAACAGGTTGTTCTTCCCTCAATTCGTTCTGAGTATCCTTGACATTCTGATACATATTACTTATCTGATGTAAAAGTCGCAATAAGGGCATATTTACTCTTTGATGAATATATCTAACACCTAAAAAATATTTTTGTAATACTGAATGTTTAGTAGAATGGTACGTACCTATAGTGAAGTTAATAACAGTACTGGTATGGTTTTTTAACTGTCCTCTTGAAATGTACAACACATTTTTAGTTTTCATCATTTCATTTACTACCATATCAGTCATTCTATCAATCTCCAATTCTACAGCTACTTTTTCACAAACGAAAGAAGGAGATTCGTCTGCAACAAAAGCAAGTAATCAATTTATCAGGGTAATCCACTAGATTTTCAGATTATTCAGATCAGTGATTCGAATTTGACTGTGGAAAATGAAATAAATAATATCAAGAAGGTTTTACCTGCATTGACCTCAATAAACAGTTTCTTTCCTTTGTTTTTACCTCTCCTTTTCTCAATTTTTCCATGCTCAGACACAACAATATCAATTCTCATAGTTTCCATGTTTCCTACTAGACAGAAATTGGAACCAAGTGCATCTAACGTTGTTACATCATTTCCCGAATCTAGTAAAAATAATCAAAATGAATTTAACTGACATTTGCTCTGATCAAATTTCTTTTATTACTTGAATCTGACATTGTGGTGAACCTAAGTTGTTGTGGCATAACTCCCAAACCAGACAGTAGAGGCTGAAAAATTTCGTTAGCATCCATAAGTCTGACTGAATCTTGTATTGGGTACAAAGGAATACCAGGAGGCGACGTTTCCTCTTTTGGTAAAGTACCTGGTTCTCCTGACGATTCTGTATGTAGTGTATTGATTTTTGACTCCAAGCAACCTTAAAAACAAGTAGTATAAGAAAAAAAAAATGATTTTTTTCAAGAATTGAATTACCTTCCAAGTTTGATGTAACAGCATCTTGTTTCGCCATCCAACTATACAAATCTTCCGAAGAATTATTATGACCTATGGTACGATGAGTGGGACTGGATGGTAATTCAGGACTTGAGTGACTGTATACATCACTAGGGTCAGAGCCCAGATTTATAATAGTTTTATCTTCATGAAGAGTACCATAACCTACTGATTTAAAACTGAATTAGTAAAATAATTCGAAACTTTTGTCTATCACTTTCTGTATGATCTCCCATAAAATGAACATAACCAATAAAAATTATTTTTATTATCTATGTTACAAATGTCCTAGCCTGACCAACCAATACTTGATTGTGTTCCTAGAATTCCTTTCATTAAATTCTATATTGAGTAAAAATGCTGTACTTGATATCCAATACTTTTTTTAGGGGAGCATGAAAAGAAAAAGGAGAACAAACTAGATCCAACCAAGATCTATGCAATGCGAGAAAAGCCACTGAAATGGTGGTGTAACAGTAATTGTTGCCAACGTAGAGAGAAGACAGCGAAATATTGTTTCATTTGATATTTGATTGGAATTGTAGTGCTGAACGGAAGATAACTGGCGCATACATGAAGATGATGTTTGCAAGCAAATATATCCTTATATCGATATTGTTGAATTTTATGAAAAACACTAATAATGGAGGGAAGCAATGGGACTACGGTGAAAAGAAGAAAAATTACGTAGAGGAACAAAAGGAAGGTAGCGAATTGATTTGTAGGCGAACTTTAAAGAAATTGAAAATAAGGATTGAAAAGCTTTCTGTGATTCTTGATGAATTCGAGGACGATGTTGAAAAAATAGAAAGAATTTTCTACCTAAATGTTTCCGAGAATATTATCCACCAAATTAGTGTTGAAAGTTTCATTGATGGGGGTTTAACTTTCAAGAAACATTGTGAGAACGGAAACATTGCAAACCCCAAAAATGTTAGTTCAAAGTAGAACTATCGATGGGTTAAAATAGGTTGTTTATGGCTGTTATAGTGAAAATCATACAATAAACTGTATTAATTAGTTTTTTAAAATAGGTAAGTCGGTAGCAGTGCTCTTAACGATTTGCAGAAAATCGTTAACCTTCCGATAGTCGCGCCAAATTTTCGAACGTGAGAAGTCGCGTAGGTCTCACAGACCGCACAAGGTAATTAATCCCCCAACCAAACTCCGGATAGTTTTTTTGGGAAATAGATATAGGGAGTGAAGTTTCAACAACATAATAAATTAACAATAAAAAAAGAAGTATATTTTGCTAATTTCTCCAAATATATCACAGGATCTTGAAAAAGGTGTTTTTTCTTCAATACTGCATTTTATTCATTGGTATACAAAAAACTAATACTGGAAGTAATACAAATAGGGCAAAAAACTAAAACATAAATCTATTTGAATGAAAAAAATGGTAAACAAATATGATCAAACTTCTAAAAGAGCATTTTCACGGCACTCCTGACAAACGCCAATAATATGCTCTAAACACATGTATTTATTGCGCTTATGACATTGAAATAGAGTTTTGCAATTTTTTTTCGAAGTACAGTAGACACATGGCATTCTGTGGAACATCAGGTTCGATATTCGACCCAGAAAGTTCTTGTATTCTCAACCTCAGCCTTCGAGGAATATTCCTCATAGCAGCACTCACTTGCAAATGGGGCTTGACTAAATCATTGGGCAATTGTTTTAGAAAACACCTTCTCAAAAAAAAATTTATCAGGATCATTTGAAGCATAGATCACTTGCGAATTGACGCCAGCTATATTCAGGAAATTGTAGAAAAGTACCATGGACCATCTGCGCGAGTTTCTGGAACAGTTGTAGCTTGCGGTTAGTTTATCCACTGTATCTACACCTTCTTTAGTTTTATTGTAGTCCATGATCATGACTGGTTTGTTCGCATCTGTTCTTGTGTCTATTTCATCTCTATCATGCATATTAGGAAGCAACAGCACATTTTTTCTTTTTTTTTGGAATATAGGATACAAGAGTGCATTCTTTCGAAAACCCAAACATGCTTGTATGTTCCGGTCGAGCAGCTGGTTTAGAAAACTCTATTGGTAATTCTCTCTTGTTTTTCCGGATAGTTCCAATAACTGAGTTTGTGGTCAAGTAGCTTTTTCACAAGAGGTACAGAGGTGAACCAATTGTCCATCGTAACATTGCGATTAGAACCAAAAATGTGTTGACAGAGTCGTAAAACTACATCGAAAGGACTATTCGAAACTCTGTACGGACCTTCTGGTTGTGTTCCGACGTAAATTTCTATATTGCTCGTGTAGAACATTTTGGCATCACACAATGCTAGGATTTTCAACCCGTATTTATTCGGCTTCGAAGGGATGTATTGGCGAAAACTGCACTTTCCTCGAAATCCTGCAAGCATCTCGTCCACGGTTACATATTCTGAGTGGTGGAAGCCGTTCTGACAATTAGCAACAAAACGGTCAAGAACATTGCGTATGGGAGCCAATTTATCTATTTCCTTTCGTATCGCTCGAGTCTCTCTGCTGTCAAATCTTAGACAACGAATTAGGAATCTAAATCTTTGTAAACTCATCGTGAGGCGAAAAATCTCTACACCAGATCCATCACCCCTCCATAATTCTTCGGCATTTAGACGGTTTGCATGATAAATACCAGCCATGTAGATAACTCCAAAAAATGCACGAATTTCAATATGATTAGTTGGGATTGCATCTCTTTTTCGAGCAAAATTATCAGAAACATATTCGATGTATTCGTTGGTACATTCCACTATAATATTGATTATTTTGTCATTGAAGAAATACTCCCATATTTCCAGTGGTTCTAAGCGGTTTCTCGTTGCTAATGAGGAACCCGTCAAACGTTTGACGATATTCATTTGCCTCGTTTTAGTTGTAATAGGTTGTGAAGCCAATTTTCTCCAACGTGTGATTTTATCCTTTCCGAAAAATGACAACGTATTGCTGTGCTTTCCGAAAAATGACAACGTATTGCTGTGACTTTCTTCTACCATTTCTTCATCGTCAGAAATATCTTGCTCAGAGTCACTATTGTCGTGTTGCTCTTCAACATGATCCACCTCCTCGTCATCAGACTGATCTATATCTGAATGTTCGTCGTACGCTATTCCTTGTCCCTCTTCGTCGTTGACAAGTTCTAGCATTTCCTGCAGTCGAGTCTGTTCTCTTTCGTAAGACCACATGGCTAAAATAAATATTGTCATTGATTTACATTTATTACATATAAAAAGAAAAACTCACCTCACAATAAAAATTGCACGATAATCAAAAATAAAACGTGATTAGTCGCGTCGGTCTCTCACACCGTAGGACGAAATATTTTTGGCACAACTTACTTTTGTAACACTTACGTTAGCACTGCCGTTCCGTCGCTTCCGCTTGAGAAGATACACGGAGTGGGAGGTGGCCCCCACTTTGATTTTCAGAATAACGCTGAATATGTATATGGTCGGTTTCACAGACCGGGCGCGACTAACGGAAAGTTGAACTTCAAGCGACCTTTCCAGAAGCACAGAATGAAGAATTACCAAAAAGTGGACTACAGGATTCGAAACGAGGGCTCGGAGTATCAAAGAAAAATGATCACAAGGAGGATGCAAAAAAAAACGAAGGAAAGAAATCAGGTATCTACCAACTATGCGGGTAGACTCAAGTTGTTTTTGGTTGATTGGCAACATATTTGTTCTGATGTTAACCCTACTGCACTGTATTCAGGGTTATAGTTTACCTTTTGTTTACCAATTGTTCTACAAACTTCAGAATAATTCTAACAGGGCACATGAAGATCTGAAAAAGAGTATTTCTAATTTAGAGAGCCAAGCAAACATCAATTTGTTTCATCATATTTTTCAGTACCTAAATCCAGTGGTGGCTACCGATTCGTTTTGAATTTGAAAGAATCGAACACATTTATGATATCCTCACTTTAAACTAGAAAATATCAGAGCTGTTCAAAATTTGCTTATTCCAAATAATTTTATGTATACGGTTGATCTCAAAGACGCGTATTTTTTTATTTCGATCAAAGAATGTCATCGTAAATATTCGAGATTTTATTTTGAAAGTGTGCTTCATCAGTTCACTTCATTGCCAAACGGCTTAAGTTCAGGTCCTTTCGTATTTACAAAAATTATGAAACCTGTTCTACGACATTTAAGATCTAGAGGTATTATTTTATTGAGTTACCTGGATGATTTATAAATTATCGGAAAATCCGCTGTGGAATGTGCCAAACATACAAGTATTGTTATTCGTTTTTTAGAACAACTGGGATTTATTATAAATTCTACTAAAATTATTTTGGAGCCTAAAGAAAAATGTAAATTTTAGGGGTTTATTTTTGATAGTGTAAATATGTTGATAACGCTTCCTGATGAAAAACGAAAAGTTTCGATATAGAAATATACTCTGACGCTTCTTCTACTGGGTGGGGAGCAGTATCGGGAAATGAAAAAATTCATAGGTTTTGGAGTCAAAACCAACAAAAATTACATATTAATCAGTTTAGCTGCATTAACCCATTAACTCCCAGTGGTGCGTAGACGCACCGCAATTTTGTAATTTTTTTTTCGGGCAATTCAATGTCGATATCGTGAAAATCAGTTAGTATTCACTTGCAGTGTTTCCATTATATTGAATAAAAATAAATAACATTATATCAGAAAACAAAATCAGATTCTAGTACCATCTGGAGTAGGGTGAGAATTACTTTCGCTAAATATGTTTTGTTAGCACTGACTAAATGTTACTTAGAAAAGAGATTTTTTTATTTCAGTTTCCATCAATGTGAAGTCATTTAGTGACCCAATATGATATATCACACATACAATCGTTGATATATAAAATAAGAGACTTTGAGCAAAGAAAAAATCATTGGTGCGTTCACGCACCACTGGTATCAGGCATGAGCTTCAATAATTTTTCGACAAGTTCAGACAAGATTCCCCAAGCTGTGTGCATACGTGAGAATAATTCATAACCATTTCATCAATGGTGCGGGATAGTTGTTCGCTTATTGTAGTGATTTAAAATGTCTTTCAGAACGTTTTTGACCCAAAAAGAACTAGAAGCAGCTTTAGAGGAAGCAATTGATGAACTAGAAGCGGAGGGGCATGATGGTAGGTAGTTGTGATTATTTAGCGTGTCATTTCCAATATCTTCAGTATTTTTTCATTCAGAATATCATTGTAGACTCATTTTCCAGATGTCATTGATGCAGTCTATTTACCACCAGATGTTGATACGCTCACAGACGAGGAGAATATTGATGATGAAAACTATTCACCAGAAAATGAACCGACTGATATTGCTGGAACTTTCGAACTACAAGTACCTGATAATTTCCATAACGTTGATGTGAGGCAAAATGAACAAGATGAGTGGAGTTCATCAGATGAAGAGGATTTGGCATCTAAAAGAAAACGCTTGGCTCCTGGGGCATCCCGAAAGGTCATTTCTAAGCCAAAATGGGTAATCGGAGAAATTGATTATACTCATTCCGCAATATCCAAGGAATCTGCTGATAAAGAACGTATACAGAACGAGCTTGCTGGTAAGACACCACTTGAGATTTTTGATCTTTTTCTGGACGATGAAGTACTCCAGTTGGTAACGGACTTCTCACTGAAATATGCGCAAGATAACAACCGACAAGATTTCCGTCTCTCAAAAAATGATCTATTGAATTTTATTGGTATATTGTTATTTTCTGGATATCACTCATTACCACAAATTCCTATGTATTGGTCTACTGATGAGGATAAAGGCGTCGATATAATAAAAAAATGCATGAGTAGAAATAGATTCCAGAGTATAAAACAGAACTTGCATTTATCAGATAACAATAATTTGGATATCAATGATAAATTTGCTAAAGTCAGGCCATTCTTAGATGCAATAAATAGGAAGAATCTACAGTGGGGTGTTTTCGCATATAATCTGTCAATCGATGAACAAATGGTGCCCTATTATGGAAAACATTCCTGCAAAATGTTCATAAAAGGCAAACCAGTGAGGTTTGGTTTCAAACTGTGGTGCATTTGTTCAGCCGATGGATATTTATTCTACTCTCTACCCTATGCAGGGGCTAGTGAGAAACATTCGAAATTAGGTCTTGGTGGCGATGTTGTAATGAGTCTTCTTTCTGTGATTGATAGTCCTATGTCTCATCAAATTTTCTTTGACAATTTTTTTTCTTCATATCAACTGTTTGAACAATTGAAAAATGATGGATATTTTGCGACAGGAACAATACGAGAAAATAGAACGCAACACTGTCCACTCGAAAAGTCAAAACAATTTTCTAAGCGGGAGCGAGGGTCTTATGTTTCTGCATTTGAGGAAAACACTAAAATTTCTTTGGTGCGCTGGAATGATAATGCAACGGTTACTGTCTGTAGTAACGTTTTCAATGTACAACCAATACATCACGTAAAACGATATAATCGAAAAGAGAGAAAAGAAATCAATGTAACCCAGCCTCATGCCATTACCGAATACAATAGATCCATGGGAGGGGTTGACCTCCATGATAATGGTATTGCAAATTATAGATGTAGAGTATTAGGGAAGAAATGGTGGTGGCCCATATTTCGAAATGCTATAGATAGTATAGTTGTCAATGCTTGGAAGCTCTATAATGTGGCTAATCGAACAAAAATGTCACAAATCGAATTCAAATCATACGTTGCTCTACGTCTCTTGAAAAATGAAAGAGTATACGTTGAAAGAAATGTCCCTCGCCCTGTTGCTGAAATTCGTTTCGATAACATTGGCCATGTTCTTATAGCTCATGAAACTAAAGCTCGAAGAAGATGTAGAGTATGTCATAACCACTCAATATTCATTTGTCAAAAATGTAACGAACATTTGCACGTATCATGCTTCGCAAAATATCACCAGAGGTAGATTATTTGATTACTACTTCTTACCAGTGGTTCGTTCGTGCACCACTTAGTAAACTAAGATTACCACATTATTTTTTATCTTGTTGGAACCTAACTATTTTATTTTATATTTAACTGTATAGTGATCACTCTCTATGAGGATTTTGATGCTCAGGACTCGTTTTTGTAAAATTCAAAAAATATATTTTTTCACTTTCATTACCAGTGGTGCGTGTATGAACCATCCCGTATTTTTGTGCCGTTGTTTTTTTCAATGTTAATTATTACGAAAACTCATTTTAGAATGTGAAATAATAAAGATTTTTTGACTGAAACACGTGTTTTTATATTTTTCTTTTACTTGGGATCAAATGGGATAATTCAGAGCTGACAAGAGAATTAAGATGAGTTGTGTTTATACCTATTTAGTTTCGAAAAAAATTTAGAAGGGTTCAATATGTGTCAACCATGAAAAATCAGAAATTTCATTCGAGGTTTCGTTTTATCGAATTTGAATAAGTTGGAAACTTGAAGGGGTTGAAATTTGTATTTAACAAATGTTCATTTCGAATATCTAATAAAAATGAAATATTTCTTTTTAAACAAATTTTTAATGAAACGAATAGTAAGAATTTTAAGTTAACAATTCTTTAGTTGATGACATTTGTTGTAAACTTTTTATCCTGAAAATAGTTTTTGAATAATTCGAAAAATCGAAAACCAGTTTATGCGTTTAGTAGTTTTGACCCAAATAGTACTTGGAGTTCCGTGAAAAAAATATCAGTAAGTTTGTTGAGATAGTCTTCAATATTCAACAAGTAAGGTGTAATTTTATGCTGTCTCCAGATATATCACATTGGCAAACGTTGACAGGGGTGACCTTGTTGTGAAGTTAGCTTTTTTAAATAATGTTCAGAGGATCATGTATTTTCATAATAACTTATGTGTCTCCATCAAATAACGTAATTGAAATCTCACATACTATGTATGTCACATCGAGCTTCCATTACAAGTTTGAAATGGAGGAGTGGAGTTTTCAAAAAATGTTTCGCTTAAAAGTTTTAGATGTCAATGTTTTGGGCTTTTGTGATATATTTTTCAATATACGAAGTATCCAGTAGAAGCATGGCATGTCAAAGTTAGAGTTTTTAAATAGGTGGATGTATTTTACTTTCTATATTCGAATTCAGCCAGAAAAGTACCTTGAAAAATATTAGATCGTATGGCTTTGTACCAAGCGTTTCAGAAGTCAAATCTACGTCAAAAAGTAAATCTATTCAACCATCTCCATTTTCAATAAGAACTTATTTGAAGAGTCTGTTTGGTTTTTTCATTGTTAAATAATAATTTCACTTTCTCTTTGATACTGGGTGAATCGAAAGTAAACAATTTTTTTAATTAGAACAACGTATATCTTATTTTACATTTGATTTTCTCATGAAAAGCTTTTTCTGAAAATATGGCGTTATATAGGTTAATACGTGTTTGAAAGATACAATAAAACTAGATTCATAAAATATCTTATTTTCAACAATGGACTTCTCCAGCAAAAACTTTGAAAACGAAACAGAGCCAAATAAATTCAAGACAGTTTAATAGATCTGCAGGTGACCAATCCTATTAGGTATATAACTAAAAGCTTTTTTGGAGGTTTTTTGGGTATTTTCATCTTCCATAATCTGAAAAAATTGTGGAGGATATAAGCTATTTTAGTAATTACAGATTTATCATGGGACTCAATCATGGTAACTTAAGTATTGTTAGTGAATACGAAATAATCATATAAATTGAAAAACCTCCATGGGCAAATCTACAAAAGAATTCATATCGTCAACTATGATTAGCTATAGTACAAAAAGTTCTAGTCTAGGTTTTCTATTGAACTACAATGTGGAATATATCAAATAATATCTCGTTTTTTTGATGAAGTAAAAAAAAAGAACATATTTATGAAAAAGAAAGTTTTTGGCTTTCTACTACTCCATCACGATACGAAAAATGTGGGAATCTTCCAAAAAAGGGAGGGAATTATTAATCAGAAAATAAGTAACTCTATACATGAATGTGCAGATCATGCAAAGAAGCAACTTTCAGACACAGACGGAAAAAAGCCCTCCTGAAACAGCTACTTTCATATAAACATTGAATTACACGAAAGAAAAAAATTCTTTCGAAACAAATACTTTTATATGAACACTGAATTATACAGAAGATACTTTTCTCTACTCATGGAACATGCTAATAAAGTATTATTTCAATGCGTTCTTTTTGTCACTTTTTTAAAAGAAACGTTTTATAGATTCTACGTTTTAATTCAAGGACAGCTGGACCCGACATTTTTTTGGTACTATAGATCCCGAATAAACTTAGTTGACGATGTGAATTTTGTTGTAGGTAGATTATTTCTCCATGAGCATTTTCAAATGATTTTATGATTTTTTTGTATTAAATGACAGTCTTTACGTTATGAAGATCCAGTCTATTGAACAAACTGTTATTATAAAAATATCTTCTTTTGATATTACCGAAAGGATTGTATATTAACGCTTTTGAAGGTTCTTTTAAGGAATAGATCGTTGTCGATAAAAACTGACTAGTTCTCACATTGCAGTGAGGGTAACATAATCATTTCACCAAATTTTAAATTTTCAGTGTGTGCTATAATCAATTAGAGGATCAATTTTATTTTCTTGGCGGGTATAATTAAATAGTCATTTCAGCAGATAAAAAAATGCCAAAAAGATCTGCCAAGTCAATGTTTTTGAAACGTCTGCTAGCAGTTCAAAACGTGAAGCGTTTCAGAAAAAAATGAGATTGGTACAGCTAATATAGAAACCACTGCAGTAGCATCTACCCGTGGTCCGCAACACCAAAAAGTGACGAGAAATTTTTGTGAAAAAGATATTTCAATAGAGAACTTGAAAACGATGGGACCTAGCTCTTCCCACCTAGTGTGTGACGAAAGGTGTGAAATTACTTCTGAGCCCTGTGAAGATATTTTGAGGAGTTCTGACCCTAAGCTACAAAAAACAGTACACAAGAACTTAAAGAATAGTCAAAGGTTCCAAACAGATTTAGAAGTATTCAGCGATGATTCCTCTGCCAGTTTCTCTGATAATGTAGATATTTCTTCATATGAAGAGAGTGCACAGCCTGCGCTAACTGAAGAAATCCAGAAAAATAACGCCAACCTTTCCCTCAATGAAGTCGAAAAGATGAACACATATTGTGAAGGTTCTGAATCACAACAAAACATTGATTCAGGTACAAAGTCTGCATATTTTTCACTAACTATTTAAAATTATGTAGGCCCTGCTGTTATAACTTCTTTTCCTTGAGATCTAAATTGTCAATAACTATCGTATTTATCATTTTTTAAATATATTGTACCAAATTTATGTGTGAAACTAAATAAAATATCTACCTTAATATGAACTTAATGTTTCAGGGGAAATCAGAGTAAGTGATTTGCGAAAATGGGCAATAGATCAGAATATTATTCATAAACAGATGGATACATTATTAGCGTTGCTGAGAAAAAGTTTTCCCTCTTTACCTATTGACAGCAGAACAATTCTGAAAACTACTAGAAAATTAGATGTGGTAAAAATGGTTTCAGCAAGAGGGAATGATGGAAAATTCATTTATTTTGGTATAGAACAGGGCCTTAGAAATGAGTTTGAGAAAGGAATTTACAACATATATGAAAATAATAAAAGATACGAGATCCAGTTGCTATTCAATGTTGATGGCTTACCAGTTCATAAAAGCTCATCTTCTCAACTTTGGCCCATCACCTGTACAGTATTTGACAGAAATAGAAAATTTGATGTATTTGATGTGGCCCTATTCTTGGGTGATTCAAAACCAAATAATCTTGAAGAATACTTGGATAACTTCATTAAAGAACTCAAAGAATTACAGAAAGTTGGATTCCTGTATAAAGACCAAAGATTTTCCATTAAAATCAAAGGATTCATTTGTGATGCTCCTGCCCGCAGTTTCATGAAATGTATAAAATCCCATAATTCTATATCGGGTTGTGAATATTGTACCATAAGGGGTAATCACATAAATCGAAGAATCCTTTTTATGAACTCTGCAATGAATCTGCAGAATTGAGAACTCACCATTCTTTTGTAAATCAAGTTGATATGACTCATCATAGTGGAATATTTCCATTGATTTCAATTGAAAATTTTTATATTGTATATGGTTTTCCATTAGACTATATGCACATGTCATGTCTTGGAACAATGAAACGATTGTTGCATTACTGGTTCAGAAGTGATTCAAATTTTTCAATTAATCCAACTTTCAGAAAAGTTGCTTCTCAAAGGATGGTAAATATTCATCTCCCATCAGAATTCAACAGAAAGACAAGATCATTTGTTGAACTTGAAAATTCAAAGCAACAGAACTCAGAACTATTTTGTTATATTTAGGCCCATTTATTATGTTGAATCTTTTACCTGCTAAGCAATATAAACATTTTCTTTTATTATTTTGTGCTATGAGAATAACTTGCAGAGGGGAATATTCTGAAGGTAAAGGTGAACGGGCTATAAATATGATAAAGGAATTTGTTGGAAAATCTGAAGAGATATATAAGAATGAGGAACCAGTTTACAATACTCATTCACTTATCCATCTTATCTCAACGGTTGTATTAAATTCAGAAAGTTTAGAGGAGGTTAACTGTTTCATATTTGAAAATCATCTTGGTCACCTGAAACGGCTTCTTAGAACCCCTAATAGACCATTAGAACAGATTTCAAAAAGAATTCTTGAAAAAGATGTACAAAGTGGGAAATATAGTAGTAATGATAATCCAAGAATTATTTATAAAAAGTACTCCGATAGAATTATTTCATCAATTTTTATCTTGAATATGAAAATTCATCCGGAACAAGACGCAAATTCATATATTATGTTAAAAGATGGAAATATAATGAGAGTAAAGGAAATAATTCAAGATAATCCAGTAATTTATTTCCGAGGACAGGTTTTCCAAGATCTTAAAGAAGCTTTTTGTTCTCCAATTTCATCAAAGTTATTGAATATATGGATAGTAGATAAATTGAGTACTCATTTGTTCACAGTTGAACTAACTCAGTTCCTGAATAAATGTATGGTACTTCGGATTGATAGTACAACTTACATCTTGAGCTTATAATTAATTTTTAATGCTTGTATTTTGGGTCGACACTGTCTTTTAGGTAATTGAATGTGTAACAGCTTGTCAAATTCATTAAGTTAAATTTTCCATTTCAGAAAATGGGAAGTTGGGATGTTATTTGGAGTGAAGGAAAAACTTGTGATTTCGTTCCTTCATGTTGGCGAGTGAATGGAAGGAAAGACCTATATTTGTGGCCTAAAGTATCGAAATTAAAATTGCAAAAGCTCATAGAAGTTTGTGAACCCCCTTCTATCAACATAAAATATGAAGAGTGCCCCGCCGAATGTAAAAAAACTGTAGATTCCATTTCTGTGGCAGAAAAATTGACAGAAAAATTGCAATACGACTCAAACCTCTCTTGTGAAGAATCATCAGCCACAACAGGTTCAGAAAATGAAGATATGACTTTGACAAATGATTCCTCAATTTTTAAATGTCATGGTAATTAATTTTCAATAATTATTTTTATTCGATATCTGAATGAAAACTACTTTTTTGTCAACCATATGTTTAGTAAGGAAACTAGATTTAATTAGAATTAGTACTGTAACTCCTGTTGATATCGTCAACAGTTACATATTCAAAATTAATAAATTATGAGTGATCTTTTAGATTTGATTTTGATAATCTGTCCAAAATTTTAAAACATGTACATTTTGTTGTTTGATAAATTCGAATATATTCTAGACTGTTCTCAAATATCACAACAACTGCCCATACTCGTGAAATCTCTTGGAGCAATTCAGTACGATATGAAAGAATTTAAAAAAATTCTGAAGGATATACAAGATCAGTTAGTTTCTATAACGGCCCAGAGTCTCATTGCTTGTGAGGAGAACTCCAAAATATATAACGCAAAATTACCAGTGGGTTCTC
>WOGL01000533.1:0-14416 GCA_015342145.1 Leptinotarsa rubiginosa | reverse complement strand
AGCTTTTCACGGACTGGTTATTAGTCATATCAGGAAAAGCTAGATGAAGTTCATATTTCATAAAAGTTATCAGAAGTGTGTGAGGGAATACAAAAATGATCAGAGTTTGTAATAGTACCAAATGATGCACACACATTCAGAAAAGGGCACATTATCAGAGAAAACATTATCTCAATTGTTTATCCAAGTACCACTAAATTGATATATGCAGCTGGGTCTAATAGTATTCAATTTTCTAATCCCGTCTCCAACCAAAACATACATTGAAATTCATGGTTCCTAAATATGGTTTCCCAGGACTTTAGTGCACCCTTGAAATAATGGTGAGTCAAACGATAGTTCAGGAAGCCTCATTTATATATCATAAAAATATATTTGACGAAAAAAGTAAATGATAAAATATACTATATTTCAAATAACAGATATTCTCCATTGTTTTATTCCTCTCGAATCACATTAAATTAACATCTTAATTAACGCGTTTGTGTAATACAATTTTGCAGTGGAAACAAGTCTGATGTATAGAGTTCCTTACAGGACTACAGCTCAAAATAGAATCATATATTTGAATTTGTGTTATAATTTGAAATCTTGTAGTTGGGAAACAACTAATCCCCTGGCTAATACCAGGGGAGTAGTTGTTTTCTGATAGGCGTCAATTCATTCAACCTACTGTGTAGGTATATTCGAGACTGGCTTGAACGTTTAAAGTTCATTTCTTTAGATATATTTCAAAAAGGTTTTCTTATTCATCTACAATACAAAACGAAACTACATACAAAATTTCAGCCTCCGAAAATATAGCGGTACGGAGAAACAGTGATGAAAAGTTAACTTTATTTTATGAACACGCCTTTTCCCCCGCGTCTGGCTCCACAGTTGGAATATTTAAAAATCCTTTCATATTGCACATCTTCAACATAAAACGAACCTACATACAAAATTTCACTTTTAACTTCTCAATTTGCATTCAAAAAAATGTGGGAATCTTCCAAAGTAGAGAAGTATAAAGTCAAAACCTTTCTTTCCCAAAATCTCTTTTAAAATTTACCCCTTTTAATTTACACATGATTTTTATATTTATGAGTTTCATACTCGTTTGTTTATTCTCTTCTATCAGTTCTTGCTTCTATGCAAAGTCGAAATCTTGTCCGCTCATCATTAAGAATTGAATACGGTTATAAAAATATATATCTTCAACAAATACGAATAGGAGCGGTTTCTTGGGAATGCTTCATATTTCGTTGAGCTTCCTGGAATGGCTGTTATTGAATTTCACAAACTATTCTGTTTGTGGGTGGAAGTTAATTGACTACAATGTACTATTCGCTAGACCGGATGATTTTAGCTTCAAAATCAGTATTTCATGGTTAATTGAACTCTTATCTGATAAGTGTACAATATCCAAACTTGACTGTCATTAAATATGCTAAAGTTGGGAATATTTTTTATTGCGGATGACTCTTTTGGTTAATTACAACTGAATTTGACACATGTTGAGCATATTTCAATACTACTCTTTGTATGGTTCCGACAATTACATATGATAATCGCTGTATTTCGATATTATTTTGAGAACAAGATAAATGAAAATAACAATAAAGTAACAAAAACAAAACAGATACCTAACAAAAAGTAATAAGAAATGAAGAAGAAAATGAAAAACGGATAAAAGTTAGGTTTCAAATTGAGCTATTGCACGATGTTTGGTTAGTATCTAGAATAGTTTTTGGATGGTAATGTTTGAAGTTTATTTTATTCTCAAAGGTGTGACTAGAAGGCAAAATTCTAGGGTCATTAATCATCAAATCGGAAACGATAATCACTACATATTGTACAGAAAAATAGTATCCTGAAAATAGAAAGACTTTTCTATTTTTTTTTTTATATTTTATGCTACTTTTCTTTAATTTTGTCAAGGCTGAATATTTTGCGATTTTAATGAAGTGTACAAATGTATTCTTACAGTTATTAAAATTAAACTATCTCATTTCCTCTCTTGATATCGCCTTCAACCCGGATACAAATTATTATTAAAAATAATAAAAAAAGTAATATATCCGCGGTTAGGCTTCATAATGAAGTCCAGTTCATGTATGTTTTTCATGCATCGCCACACCAGACGAGACCAATTGACGAGTTCCGTTATTAATAATCGCTTGGTTAGCGAAGAATGACACACGTCGTTCCACTGACGGTCCATTTTGATGCAAATCGCAATTTAGGGGAGCGTCGGAGCTCGATTGCCAATGGCAGATGCATTTTCTCATTGTTGGGGTGGCTGCGACTGTAAGTCGTGAGCCCGGTATAGCGTGAACCGAACGTTTTGGGCGCGTGGTAAGCGTGATTCAGTGCAGTGTAGTGCAGCCGAGAAGAGGTTGGCCCTTGAAAAACGCGTTCTTGGAGAAACAATCGAAGTAGGCGCGATCGAGATACATTTCGAACTTTATCCGAAAACATCTGTTGAAGAAACGGTTCGCATCGAGAATGATACCACGCAGTGAAACTTGTTCCAAGAATGACAATGTGAATATAATTATCCTAGGACAATAATGCTCTTTCGCCGTTTGATCCAAGACAATGGATATTGACTATGGATAATCAATGAATAACCATTGTGTGTTTTGAAAAATAACCGGTCACTCATTACATTTTCTGCTTTCAGTCACTTGGAAATTGTGAAGTTCTCTGTTATGATATTGTCGTTATTTCGTCAATAATGTGATGTAATGTGATCAATGCGTACTTTACTCTGGCATTTTTCTCACAAAAAAAGTTATGGGTAATAGTGGTAGCGGAGTGAGGAAGTCGAGGAGTCTGCCAACTTCTCCGGAAGTAAGAAGAGCAAAGTTAGTACTTTTTTTGTCATACACATATTGTTACCAGCGCGGATCAAACGATTAGCATCTGATATAATTCTTTTAAAAATTCAAGACATGCCTGTTTTATTGATTCAAAACTAAGTCGAACATTTGAATCGAACATCATTTTCTGGATATATTACCTTCAATAGATAGCCAGAAACAGAGGTAGGCCAATGATTTAACATGATTTCATATAAAGAGTGCCAAGTGCCGTTTAAAAAAAATATTCAAGAAATTAAAACAAAGAATGGCTTTAAGCAAATAAAAATGATCTTGCGAAGAAAAACTTATCCTAATGTTAAAATACTGAGGCACGACATATCACAATTGTAAGACAACAAGAAAAATTGTTTGAGACAATATAAGTAGATGTTTCTTTTATACAAATTTAGAAGAGAACGTATTTTGAATTCCCTGTTAACAATATTGTGTCACATTTTCAATTCTTGTTTGGAATCTGGAATTTTTCCAAACCGGATGAAGTTAGCTGTTATAATAGGTACCCCTTTATGAAAGTGGCGAGCAAAATGATATAACAAATTATCGACCAGGCAGTTTGCTAACAGCTTTCTCTGAAATATTTGAAGTTATCTATATCATTTCGAATTATGAATTTTTTATGTAAATAATTTGTTAAATATGTGATGGAATCGGCCGATACCTGACGAAAATCCGTAACGTATTCAAGAAACATTTTATTGTAAGATTTTCACTAAACCGTTTTACAAAACCGCAACACGTGTTTCGCTATACAATAGCGATCAGTAAAGACACGCCTGAAGAAGCTATAGCAAAACACGTTTTGCGTTTTTGTGTAACTGTTTAGTGAAAATCTCACAATAAAGTGTTTCTTGAATAATTTGTTAAATGATTTTCAGCATAGTTTTCTCATAGGAAAAAGTACCGAAACAACTTTATTTGATTTTGTCTTTTCAATTCATAAGACATGCCTGTTGTGTTCGTTTTCTCAGATCTGTGCAAGGTTTTAGACTTCTTGAACAATTTATTTGAACATCAGGAAACAAAAATTCTGTATAAAAAAAAATAATGTCGAGTACTTTTCGGATCTTGTTGAAATCAAAAAAGGTGTTCCACAAGGTAATGATTTGTCAGAAATACGTGCCAATAAATGAGTTGTATGCGTGCATATTGAAAGAGGACTGACCTGAAAATTTATCCAAATCATTGAACTATAATATGAAGAGAACAGGTTTCAAAACTGAACTCTGAGGCACTCCAGATGGTGATCTATTGCTTCGAGCCACATGCTATTTTCTCGAATTGAAAAAACTGCACTGACAAAGCCACTGATGAGAAATGATTCATACTCCATACTTGAGTATTTAGTTCATTATTTAAAATGAATTCGAACAGGACACTCGCTCCCATTATAAAATCAACAATTTTCGCATAACAAAATCGTTGAAAAATTGGATAGAACTAGTCAATATTTAACGAAAAACCAAATTAAGTTCTGATACAATTTACTGCAGGATTTTCACAGGTGTCTCGGGTTTTTAGAACCATAATTTCTGGTGAAATCTTGCAGTTAATTTCATCAGTTATTGTTAACAAAATTGTACTACTGTTAGTGTTGATTTTTCGACTAATAGTTGATTTTGAGGAACATTTTTTTTGAACAATGATAACTATCAAAAAATGTATATTCGAATCTTTTTGAGATACTGGCTTTTACAATAATAGGTCTAAAATCCATCACAAATTGTAAGTTGGGGTGAATGATGATGTGGTGCTACAGGTTTTTCCGGGTTTTCCTGCAGCTGAAAAAGCAAATGCTCCACTGGAATCAATGAAGTCGCCCCGGAGCGCCAAATAATTTTCATTGTTGTTTTTATTTTTATTGTTGTTTTTTAATTTCACGTATAATTTCAGTACTGTAAAAAAATATAGTACAGTTGCCATTCTTATGAAAGGCTTCTACTTTGTTACTTTCAACCATATCTGAAAAAATCCTATTCTTTCAGTTTGCCTAATGAGATATATAAGAAAGTCTAAAGATTTTTTCAAAATAAATGTGGAGAACTGGCCATATGCGGAGAATAATTCGTTTTTGAGTTTTGCTTGCGATATATGAGCATCTGAAAACCAATCGAGAAATGCTTACTTTTTACGGCCTGTCGTAGATTTCTAATAATCATTGAAATGTATGTAGCTCAATGTTATTTCGAGAAAAAACAATTAGGCATAAGTATATTGAAATCGAGCATTAAATAGTCCTTAATGTTTTTCGAGTCTGAAATCAAATATTCCTCAGCAAGTAGTATATACTCGTATGTTTTCTGTTTTGCTTGAACCTTAATCTGCTACACAGTTTTCGTTGGATTATCTGAATTTGCTGAATATATCCGTTTAATGGTTATTACATGATGCTTCACATAATTGTATCAAAACGATAAATAAGACGAATTTGAAAAAAATATTAATACTCTTAACCTAACCCGAATCGTAAAGAAGACGTTTTTCTCTATCACCCAGTATTCAGTTCAGGTTGGGGTCCATAACTCATAAAAACGCATTTGGGAGGTACACTAATGAATAATAAACAAACGAAATGATTCATTATTCTGGTCACAGTGTCTCGGTATGTTCGATACATCCGAGATTAGAATGCATCTCAGATGAACGAGATTCAATAAATAATCAGATAAGAATCCCATAGTGAATATATTTGTATTCTTTACAAAATTTATTTACCTTATTTGATATTGAACATACTGACAAAATAAGACCGTGAACGGAATGATCACCCAGTTTACTTATCGTTTCAAAATAGTGCAATCCCATGTATGAGGGATTAATGGGAATAGACTGAATCAGTGGCGTAGCTAGAGTGAAGACACTGTGCGAATGTTGATGGTGTCACACCAGCCAAGCATAAACACTCTGAAAAGCAACAGCAATTTGTAGCAGCAATCCGCAACAGCAAAATGTAGCTTTTCTCACAAAAATCAAACAAATTTTATTATAGCTTTTCTAGCATCTAGCTTTGGAATTTTCTAAATTTATATTCTTTGAGAGACATTTTTTATGGAGAAGTCAATGTTTCTTGCTTTGTTGGGTTTATTAACCTTCCACAAAATTAAAAAATTAACAGGGAAAAATCAAGGTAATCTTCTCAAGTGTAATGAAAGACGAACTGAAAATTTCACTCCGAAAAATGACTGCGTAATATAAACCACTGAAGAATCCAATTAGAAAGTAACTTGTACTATTCACAAATTTTGTTTACAAACATGTCCAGCATATTTGGTCTCAGCTTATATCCATCGACATAACGTGGAAGAAGTGCTAAGGCACTTTTACGGAATTGATGAAACACCGGTGTTGCCCTTCGCTCCGGGGGATATCCGTTGTGAGAAATGACAAGTGCCAAGACCAGACCACTCTGTTGGGATGGTTGTTCTGTTTATTGGAGTCCTTGGTGGAACGATGCCCTTTCTACTCCCTTTCTATTACCGGACAAATGCAGAAAGCTGTCATTTTTGGCTCACTGCCCAATGATCACTTACCCCACGATGTGGGGAGTGGTCATTGGTCGATAATGCTGGCGCACCCTCCTGACTGTATCCAGGCTTCGGGGATAGGGCCCGATTTTCTACAAGCTGTACATCCTCTCCGTAGTCCCCACATCGTCCTCTTTTGAGATGTACGGTGTGGCAATGTTCGTTGTACGTAGAGATAATAGCTCCCAGTAATCGGTCTGCTGCTAACTCTAAGAATGAAGAATTTCTCATTACAAAACCCATCTGATCTAAGCAAGTTTCCAGGACAGCTTATTGTATTCCCGGTTTGTTTTCCGAGAGTTTTGATGAGATATTATCTAATGATTGATCTGAACAACTTTCCGCATCAGATACATTCCATTTTTCAACGTAGTTACTTATGAATGTAGTACCCAATGTTAAGTCATATTACTTTCCTACGTCTCATGTTTACGAAGGTAGGTTCATTGTCTACGCTTGAAATGTCTAAATTGTTTGCCTCAGTAAACTGCAGTAACGGTTCACCTTTTCCATTGGTGTCAGTGCTCCCCTAGGCCACGTGATGTGCTATGACATCTCATTCAATTATGAGCTGTGCTCATAATTGACACGCCCGAGGAAGCCATTGTATGGCGAAACACGTGTTGCGTTTTTGTAAAACTATCTAGTGAAAATCTCACAATAAAGTGTTTTAGAATACGNGAAAAGGCATTCGGCACATTGTGTCACCACAAATTACTGTTATTATTATTATTATTACTATTATTATTATTATCATTATTTTTACCGAAGTTGGCGCTGGTCAGGTCATACTTCCCAAACCCCACAACATGGGGTATGTGATCATTGGATCTAAAACTCATGTGCCCTGGGCAGGCGCAGTGGGACAAGAATGACAGATTTCTGCCTTATTGTGGCAAACCGGTATGATTTTGAAATTCAAGAGTAGAGAGGGCATCATTCCACCAAGGACTCCAATAATCAGAGCAACTATCTTGACAGAGTTGTCTGGATAGAGTCTGCGGACTTCGAAGAGAAAATCTCGATATTTGATCTGTTTTTTCTCCTCTTTTCGTACGATATTCGTCTCGCCAGGAGCTGAAAACTCCACTACATCAAGACTACATCAGGTTTATAAGCTTGTATGATCCTAAGTTTTTTTATTACTGTCGTATAAATAGTCGTGTCAGGAGCTGTTGACAATAATCCCAAAACGTCTACGCGAAATTCGAAAATATTAACATAAATTCAAGCCATACAGAACCAGGAGATTTTGAACACCGCATGGCTTTTTGCAAGTGGTTCCTGGAAAGTTGTAAACAAGTGCATGATTTTTCGTTAAATTGTTTTTGGACAGACGAAGCTTAAGTGAGCAGTGCTGGTATTTTTAACAGCTACAATTCTTATATTCGGGAACAACAAAATCTTCATTCTATTGTGGAGCAGAGAAGACAAAGAAGATTTGGATTTAGTGTGTGGGCAGGTGTTTTCAAGGTTAAAATTAACGGCTCGTTCATTCATGAATTTCCTAAACAAAATACTCAACTAATAATGAAAGATATTTGATATTTGTTGGAAAACCTGGAATATGAAACTACCTAAATGTAATATTGGAAAAGTTGACTTCAAAAAATTCAATCAAAACTGAGTGGATATGTTTCTAGAAATATCCAACCGACAAATAATTACCATGTCTGAAGGTTTTCCTAAAAACGCACATTTATCAAGATATTTCGTTCCATGTCTTCTAGTTAGTGGAAAATACAATTCATTAAATCAAAAATTGAACTAATAATGATAAAGCACAACACATAATACATTTTAAAATAATTGCTTCTCTCGTAATAGAAATTATTCTGTGACAAATTTTTAGTTACTTCAACTTTAAGGACACTTCTGTTTCCAGTAGTTCTCGACAAATGTTATGATAATTTTCGAAAAATCATCATCATTAGCCGTTTCGTCCCCGTTCAAACAAAGTTTATCGATTATGTCAGTGATGAGGTTGTCTCTATCATCTTGATTCATGCTTTTTATTATGCCAGAGATGTACACTTCCCTTTTTCTTGAATAATAATATAAAGGGATCGACGGGGAAAAACCTGCAAAGAGTAAAATTGTTTTTATGATCATGAGAAAGAAAGGTTTTGGCTTTCTACTTCTTCATTTATGAGCAAAAGAATGTGGGAACCATCCAAAGAAAGGAAGAAAGCAATCAATTTCAAAATAAACTCTTCACAAAGATGTACAGTTTATACATTGGAATGAAAAACCCTCCCTCAAAACAAACTAGTTTATATCAACATTGAATTATACAATGTTCACGAAAACGGTTTCAGCTTTCTACTTCTCCATCTTCATATAACAAATATGAGAATCTTCCGAAGAAAGGAAGAAATCATGCAATTTCAAAATACCGTCTTCATAAAGATATGTAGATCATGCAATTGATTGCTTTTTTTCTTTGGAAGATTCCCACATTTTTTGCAAAGAGATCAAAAAGTAAAGAGCTCAAACCTTTTTTCTCAAAAATTAATCTCCCCTAAAAAATAACACCCCTCTTCTCATGATATTTTGAACGTATCGTTATTGGAAACATTGTTCTCATAATGTTTTTCTAAACAATTTTGTTACTTTTCACTTTTACATTTTCGAAGTTTTTATGAAGATTTATTATAAAAAATTATTGAGAATATTATACTAAGAATGTAATGAATAATTACCTATAATTGCTCCTTTTGTTGGAAAAAATAGCACACTATTATCGCCAGAAAACAAATTGAAATTATGGAGATCGTAGTAAAGGCTGTTTTTTTTCTTATTGTTAAATTTTTTCCAGCTAAGATATTATCAATTCTATCGGATACACCTTGTCGCTCCATCGTTATTTTTAAACTGAAGTGGAATAAAGGTTCTCGTTATGATCATCAATTTTGACTTCATAGGCGCCAATGATGGTGGGATAAAGAAGGAAACAATACATTCCAATTAATAATAATGGCGATGATGTTATTGAATTGTACCATTTATCATTTCACTAAATGGAAATGAATAATTTATTTAAGTAACAAAACTGAGTTTGAAAGAACATCTGTGTATGAAGAAACACATAGTTTTTATTGACTCTTATTGGATAATTTCAGCTTTTACTATCTGAAAAAATATAAAATTGTAATGGAGGTGTAGACAGATCAAACTTTTCAGTGGACTCCGATAAGTTACTGTGTGAATTCAAAGTATTTCTCACAAAGAAAAATGTTCTTTTTATGGTATTTCAATCATTTTGCCAGAAACGAAAGTATAAAATTATACAGATACAGATACTTATCTAAACGTTTTGGAAAACTAAATCTGCCTAAATCTAAGGACACTCGCTTTTTTTTAACATTTCGTTTTATTTTCGAACGTATTCGACAGATGTCCAAAAAGTTTCGAAACATGGAGTATGGTTATTTGAATTGAAGGGGTTATATTTTTAGGAGTGATTAATTTTTGGGAGTAGTAGAAAGCCAAAAACTGTCTTTCCCAAAAATGGAGTATGGTGTTGATTGACTTCTAAAACATTCGATGTAGTAGAAATTGTTTTATGATATTAGTTTGTTGCAATTTCACCACTATCCACATATTCCTTTAAAACGGGTAGCCAAATATGATACATTCCTGAGGCGAAGTAATATTCAATGAAATTGTATATAATAATAATATATTCATTTTCAAAAATCAGCTTGCAGATCAACAGTGTGATAATGCAAATATAAAGAGAAAAACGTCAATAAAGTCAAGTAGTGATAGGGTAACAGTATAAAAGAAATTATATACATACAAAATGACAAAAATAAGTAAATATATCTCTGGATGTGTATATGACCATCATATCCACGTCACAAACAATTATCAAAAATAATATAAAATATTTTGAAAGTAAATAATTCTAAAAGTGTGTGTGAAAATATATACATTTCCTGATAATTTAATGTAGTCGGGAAGTTTGTTGTACAGTTTTCATCCCTGATATACAAAACTTTTTTTGTATAGGGCAGTTCGATGTTGACTGGATAGAGTAGGCATTTCTTGTCTTGTATGTGATGGTCTATTGAATGCCAATTTGTTTTTATCGCGGTATACATATGTGCAGGCCCCAGGTACGTATATTTCTGCAACTGTTAATATTTTTAACTTCTAAAATTCTCTCCTATAAGAATCTCTAAATCTCAACTTAGCAATAATCCTTACAGTGTTGTGGTTTGGGAACAAAGTTCGAGAGAAATTTTCATGTGACAGGTGTATTTACTTTTTATTTCAACAATCATTCTAAAATGATAGACAAAACATATATAACAAACGAAGAAGTCCCGGATTAAAAGTTCAACACCCTCCCTCAATCTGTAGACTTCAAACCCATGGCCAATGAGCAGGTTAAATGCTTCGAAGCTCCAAGCTCCTTGGTAAGAATGTCTGCTACCATTTCATCTGTAGATAGATATTTCAACTCGACGAACTTTTTTTTTATCGACTCTGGTATTAAGTGGTGCTTTATATCAATACGTTTAGTCCCCCTGTAGTAAACAGGATTTTGGGCTGAGTTTTGTGCTCCTTGGTTGTTGAATATGGTTTCTTTCAAGTATCTTAGTACTCTTTTTGCTGCTTCACAATGTTTCACACGTGGTCAACGTGTACGATAACTGGTCTTATGAAAACTGCTAGGTACCTACATCCTACCAGGTCTTACCAGAAACTGCTAAGAAAATAGTCTTGATCAACTTCTTCTGGACATGTCAATTTTCAGTCAATAGGAGTTTTTACTAGTTTACAGTCGGCCATATCAATTTTCTTTAGGATATCTCTGATATAACTTTCTTGAGTCATCATTATTTAATTTTTCTCGTAGTTTATTCTTATTCTCACTCCCAAACAGAACTTGCCTTCTCCCAAATCTTTGTATTTGAAATTTTTCATAACTGTTTCTCTCAATCTTTGGATGAAAGAATGAATCTTCATTGAATAGGAAACTTATCCTATATGAAACTTATCCATAATGAAAGAAGAAATTACCAACATGTACATAGGTCCAAAAACATAAATCGATATATAATGTTAATATAATATAATATTGGATCAAATATTATCGATTAGATCTTATATGCATAACAAGACTAGTTTTAAATACATTAATTGCTTTCGCATTGGTGATTGGGTAGTTAATTATACTCTTTCAAAATCTTATAAAATAATTATTTCATTGACTTAGTGAGATTATATTTTGGTAAGTGAAGTTGGTGTCCTGTATTCCCTCTTTTTTGATGATTATGAATTTGAGATTTAAAGACAATAAAATCATTAAAGTATTCTGGTATCAACTTATTCAAGACTTTTAAAAATGAAAATAATAGATGTCAAGTATAACCTCTGTGACACTGATAACCATTTCAATGAGTCCAACATGAAAATGATATTTGTATATCGGTTACACCTTCAAATTATACGCATTTCTCGATTCTGCAATTTCTGTAGACTTGAAATTTTCTTAGCATCAAAGGGATATAATATACTTCCACATAAATTAAAGTGAGGTTGAGTAATTGTATTAAAAATCGTTAATCTAGAATATAAAAATAGATCAGATGAGACTCTAGTAAAGAAATATGTTTTTCGAAATTTTTCTGTAAATAAAATTCAAATGGGCATTGATAGAAAGGGTGTTATCTAGCATGAAACCAAATATTTCATCTCGTTTATGAACGTGATTTTTTCACCAGTATATATTAGTCCATGAATATATTTTACTTTATGTGGTGTAGATGAAATCATTGCTTTAGTTTTATTTATATTAAGTTTAAGTTTATCGTTCCTTGAATACCAGCAGCTTCTAGTTCTCTCATCAGAATTTCACAATCGATTGTCCCAAAAGCTCGTTACAAACCTAAGGATTCTGCAATAATATAATCACCTTCATCAATACTTATGTTCCATTTACTAATAACTAGATGCAATGATGAGTCACATGAATGATATATTGTCGAAATTATGATTGATTTTCACAGAAAAAAAAATTATTATTCAAGTATTGTAATAACTGCTGATACTACCAGTTCTAATATTTTTTCAAGACTAGGTGAAATATTAATTGGTCGATATTCCCAACAGTACTACTTTTTAGTTGATCAGAAAAACCCCATACTCCAATGATATATTGATAAAATGTAACAACACATGGCCAATGACCGCATGTGTACTTTTCTAAAACTTTTTATAAATTATTTCATTACTAGATTTATTGTCCAAGTCACTAATGATCTTTGTGAGATCATCTTATTCTATTATCTGAAACTGTGCTAAGCTGTTTTCTAATAACACTAAATCATATCTAACATGAGTCTCATCACTGCTTTCAATTATATCCCTGATACTATTAATAAAAAAGTTATAGAAATATTCTGCAATTTCACCATCCTTTATTATAATACTCATATTTTACCATCTCCATTTTTGAAGTGTACCCTATAACTGAACAAATATTAATTATTTTTCATATTAACAATTTTCTTGAGTTTTCTACACAATGGATTTCTTCTATTGTGGAATTGGCCGCGGTGGTAGTGCGCCCGACTCACGATCGGAAGATTGTGGGTTCGATTACCGCCTCGACCAGATATTTTTCTAGAGAGAATGTATCTGGCTTCGACCTTATTTGTCAATAAACTTTGTATGTTGACATAAATTACGTCATAGTTAAAAGGTTCACTAGAATAATCTATTTGTTTTTGGTAATTTGTGTATTGTCGACGATGATGGGTTTATTGTTTATAAACCTATTTTTTTTTGAGTTATCCCCTTTAGATTTGATTTCGAGTTTATTTTTCCCAAATTCATAATAATCCCTCTGTTTACGTGTTTGGTGGCCAAAAATATTGATACCTGGAATCCTATTCGATTTATTTTTTCAAACAGTAAGAGCATCTTCTCGAGTTCTCAAAGTACCTTTTAGGAATCTCTTTTTATTAGGAATAAGTTCACCTACTCTAAATATTTTTATTTATATCATTACTCCAAAGAATATTATTTACTGACTTTATATCATCTTCTTGGCGTTTTTGTGATATTGTTGCTTCAGATTCCCGAATTCTTGTTATAACAATATTACATTGCCTTCTTTGTCTTTCCGCTATCTCATTTATTATCTGCTTAAAATATTCATTATGTAATTCCTTGGTTCGTTAGATTCAATACGTGACTTGGGTTATTTTTGTTCAATGAAACATTCATAAATTTCTCTAGCGTTTTCTTCATTTCATATATTGATTTAATAAAAATAGGGACTTTCCAGAGTTCTGATTCAAAATCATTATATAGAAATATCATTCTAAGTTTAGTTTTTAGCAGTAGATATTTTATTTCAGAACAAGTTAGATCCCTACATCCTGTGCCACTGCACAGAAGTTTTTTACAGCCATCACATGAAAAAACTCATTCAGAATTATATTTCTTTTCCTATTTAGAACATGTATTTTTGTCCATAGTGATAAATATAAGGAATCAGTGTTTTTATATTCAGATAAAGTAGATTTTCTGGAATTTTCCACTAGCTTCCAACTTATGAATATAACTGCAATCAATGTAGTTGAAATCAACTGGATAGTTTTGCAGAATATTTTTTTGCACATACACGATCCAAAATTCAAAAATATTTACTTCATTTGAACAACAAATAAACGTTTTTAATAATTGGACTGCTGACAGCCAGTTCAATCACTTCAACATATGTCATTTGAGAAAATGATACGATCGCCAACAAAAACTGCTATGATTACGATACTCTTGCCAATAATTCTGTAGTATATTAATGGTTCCAAAGAAGATCTTTTGTATCCAGTTGCTAGGAAAACCTCGTCAAATTTTCTATTCCAAGCACTTGAGGCTTGTTTCAGGCTATAAAGTACTTTAATTAACAAATACTTCATTTTCTTTGCCTTTTTCCACATATCCCTCGGGCTGCTTCATGTAAACTTTTTCATCCAAATCTCCGTCGACAAAAGCTGTTGTGACAGCAAT
>WOGL01000532.1:0-14301 GCA_015342145.1 Leptinotarsa rubiginosa | reverse complement strand
CGCCACTGGCTACTGATACTGAAGCAAACTTACCACTGGAGGAAGCACAATCCAGCTCGTAATCGATTTGATGAGTTTCATTGATTTATTCCATTTAGTCCGGGAGCTACGACGAAAAGGGTATTTTTATTTTGCAACTCCAACGCCCTGTATTTCCGAAACGGCTCATTTCCGGACACTCATGTCCTACCTCATTTTTCATCATTTTGCAAGAGGAATGATGTGGTATAAGTTTGTCCGTCGAATTCTGAAACACCCTGTATATGATATAAGTACTATAGGAAATTATACAGAAAAGGACTCAGTGAATTGTGTGTTAGAATTGGTTAGTTCAAAAATAAGAACAATGAAGGAAAACAACTCTTTCGAAGTTGATGAAGCATGACTTGATAGTTTTGGGACTGACCAATAAATATTGGCACAAGGAAATTTCATCACTCATATGCAATAGTGGCTTCTAGTTTTGCAAATATAATATATTACAATGAAATGTTTCCCCTTTTCCAGGACAAACCACAAGATAACAATCATTCCATACATACGAACTACCACACTTCAAGGGAACTACCTTACTCAACGATGCAAAATATCTTCAAAGAACGAATATCCAATAAATGGGCTAATAGAGAATATATCTATACAGATAGTTCAATAATAGATGATAAATGTACTTGTGTATTTTACCATTCCGATAACAAATATTCATAAACCTTAAGACTATCTAATATAACATCGATATATACTTTGGAAATCGTAGCTATTCAAAAACCCCTTGAAAATATTAAAAGAAACGATGACATGAATTTCATAATATTTACAGATAGCAAAAGTGCCGTAGATGAATTCAGAAATCTTCAAATGAACAGCAATCTTTCATACATTCTCTGGAATATAATTGATTTGAATGGAGAAATTCTAGAAAGTATCAAAACTCTTGAAATTTTTTGGATTAAGGGTCATGCAGAAATTGAGAGAAATGTAATTGTGTAATTCAATATCAAAATACCATGCACGGATCTAACGAAAGTGTTCAGGGAAAAAATGCTATATCACTGGCAGCAATTATACTCTGGATCAATTTCTGGTCAGAGATGTACGATAATTCAGGAGGATCCGCAAAGGTCTCCGTGGTACAGATATGAAATTAATAAAAACTTCATCAGATCAATATGCAGAATGTGAACTAGGCATGCAATGTAACCAGAATATAAATTCAAAATAGGATTAGCTGTAAATCCAATTTGTTCATGTGGAAAAATTGGTACGAATGTATTCATTATGGTCTTTTGAAAAATGTTTGTTTTGGGATGTCAAATAATTGGTTGAACACCTATATTACATCATGTAATATATGAGATATACTTATCATGTAATTTACATGATAAGTATATTCCATTAGAATGTTAAACGATCTGACCCTACTCTAGAAAAGTTATACGGGATGCCAAAATAAAAATTTTTTTGATATAATATAATTTCATGCCGAGTAATAAACCCTGTGGAAATTTTCAAATACAGCATTTTTCAATTCAAAAAATTTTTATATTATTGTTGTTTTCAAGACAAAACACAAGCACTACAGGAAAATTCTCAAGACGCAAGAGCGGTGCCTATGTGAAAGTAGCGATTCACGTTGGATCTGAATCCAATTATATAAGAAGTATACAACTTATATTTCACCAAATTTTTTCTATCTATTTAAATGACTCAATACATAAGAGATTACGAATATGAGTCAATTGAAACTGAAGAATTCGAAAATATTAAGGACTACAATACAATTATACCGTTAGAAGAAAATAAGAAATATAACTTTGAAATTCTCCATCAGAATATTATAGCTGAAAATCTGGATGAGATTGAGGTATACTTATCGGAATCAAATACTCAATTCCAATGCATTTTATTGACAGAAACTTGAAAAATTTACGAAATAATTATGTTAAAGCAAAATGTCTATGATAACCTATATAATGAAGGTAATATCAATAAAGCTGATGATGTTGTGAATGTTTATAAAAGAAAACTTATGATTTGTTATATAGGTATATATGATATTGGTATAGGTAATATAGGTAAGTCTATTGAAGTTTCAAGTTTTTTAAGGAAAAAACACATGCACTACGGTTGAAAATAAAAGTGTTTATTCAACTGGTTTGTATCGACCACCATTGTCACAAATCTTTGCGAATACCTTGAGAACAAGAATTCTAATCCTGATTTTCATGTAATTCCGGGGAATATGAACTTGAATGTATTAATTGAAGATGACACAGTTACAAAGTGTGTAAACAATTTGTATGAGTATAACTTTCATTCAGTTAATAATATTGTAACTGGATTGCAGAATAGCACTCATGTTGCCATTACATATTCTACTTTAAAATACATTTATTTCAACTGAAGTATCACCCATTGTAATAAAAAGTTCCATAAGCAATAATTACACCACTATAGTACATTTGCCTATCCAAACTTATGAAGCCACTACGACTTTAAAAATTTACTAATTATACAACATTGAAGAATGCGCTTGCACAACATGACTGGTTCCACCTCCTTAGCATACATGATACCGATGAAAGTGCTACTCACTTTCTGAACCTGATTAATAAATAAACATACGGAGAAAGTCAAAATGAAACATGAAATTGCGAAACATAAAAAATGGATGAAAAATGTATTAGATGAATCTTTAAATACCAGAGACAATTTATTACCATGAAGAACACTCCAAATAACCTGGAACTGGAACTGGAACCAATATATTAACTAGGTACCGGAATACATTGATCAGACTTATCAAAGACCCTAAAATAAACTTCTACAAAAAACGCATCACAAAGTCACGAAATGGTAAAAAACATTATGGCAAATGGTGAAAGATGTATCTGTTATTAAAAAAAAAGCAAAATGAAACGCAGTAGAATCGAGGATTGTCAACTCATCTGTAATTAAAAAAAAATAAATACCTTCAATAAGCATGATTCGCTTGTTGGGCAGAACCATGCAAAGAATAACCGCCATTTCCCCTATTGAAAGAATTTACTTATCACAATTAATTTTTCTCACTCTTAACAACAGAAAATCAAATAACTGAAACAATGTCATCTCTGAACATGAAAAAGCACCAGGAATTGACGGTATTAGAGCAGAAACACTGCACCAAATCAAACATGAAATAGCTTTTCTCTTGAAGATTGTGATTATTAAAGTAATAAAAACAGGAACATTTCCCAAGGAACTGAAAATAGGTTTAATCAAAACAGTCCATGAAAAGGGCGATACATTAATTTCAAGTATAGCAGAATTATTAAAAAAAATAAAGAAAAACATAATTTCATACAGTAATAAACATATTATGATTACAAACAATCAATTTAGCTTCAAAGAAGATGTATCCACACAAGATGCAATATGCTTTCTCACATCCAAAATATCTGAAAATCTAGAAAAAGTCAAACCATCGCCCTGTGTATTCTTGAATACTACTAAGGCTTTTGATACTGTGAACCACTCACAGCTATTGGAGGCTTTGTGTCCCATGTATGTGAAATTCTTTCTCTTTCATTTTCTATATTGTGTAGGAATCCTGTGAATGATCCAATTCCATATTGTTTGTAATACAAACTGAATACAGAAAAGCGTATAATACAGTGTTAATATAATAGTATTTGTTTTGAGTGTGTTTTTTTGTATAATTTAATGTTTATATAAAAATAATTGTTTCGAAAAGGCATTTTTTTCCAGTTTGTTTGGGAGTTTCTTCTTTGCATGATCTACACGTCTTTGTGAAATGTCAGAGGAAATTTTACTTTGAATTCAATTGCTTTCTCTCTTCCTTAGAAAAATGTCCACATTTATTTGTATGAAGATGGATACAATCATTTCGTGTACGTTGGAGTCGCATGAGTTATACTTTTTTCGAAGCGGAACCGTACATACAATCGCAGTATGATAGTAATAATAGTATAATGAAAACATACACAACTGATTTAGGTATATGTTTTTTGAACCTCAGGATCGATAAGGGTGTACACACTACATTTCTTTTACTTTTATGGCCATGACCTGGTTTGGTTATATGCACAATATTCATGTCATATAGTGATTAATTTTTCTCATCAGCATCTCTGAAACTGAATGAACACTATAATTGTGTATCATCGACATTGTGATGTATTCTACTGTGCTACTATTTTTCCAATACCGATAAAGTAAGAAAATGCGAAACTAATGTTTCATTATTACAAAATTAGGTTTGGTTAGGTCCAAAATGAGTGGGTCTATTCGTCCCTGCACCGCAACACGAAAGGATTTATTGTGGCTCACATCTATTCACACTCGACTAAATGAACCCAGCTTCTTACAAAGTACTCCGAGAAGTTTGGGAGTACTCCAGGTGGCCTTGTTGGAGTTGCTTCGGCGAAGTACATGATTATTCAAAAAAACGATTTTTTCGTGACGAATAACACGGGTAACGTATTTGCATAGTGAGCTATAGTATTCCCAAAATTATCGGGTTCCTAATCTTTGGTAACGCTGAAATGCTTTGTGTTTCAATTCGATCATTCATTCTATATTACAGATTATCTAAGGTTCATAAGGATCAGTGGTTTGAATTGTCCGATAAGAAACGTGCATTGTATAAATATGCGTTAATTCTACGTTGATGAATTAGGGCATGGTGTGTACATCAATACAGTATTGAATGATATTCCAGTCGAGTGGATTTACATGCCCCTCAAATGATATGAATTAAAATACCTGAAATCCCGAAAATTCATGAAAGTTTCATAATATAACAAACCTGAAGCCGCCCCTGACCGATATGCTGGCCAGCGAACAAACACATGACATCAACGAAAAATGGAATGCAGTCGGCAACCGCCGGTAAAACTCTAATTGAGTATCGAACCGACTACAGATTTCTAGAACGATCGTTCCCGATATATAAGCCCGGCTTCCCGACCCAAGGGGGAGTTCATAAAGTGCATCCAGCGGTTAAACACGGAATTTGAATAGTGGAAATAAATTAGGCGTTGGTTGCTAAGTGTTGTAAATGAATTAGTTTGTGAGTAGTGAAAAATATTATTGGAAATGAGTTTGTTTAAGACAGTTAATTCTTCAATTTGTTACAATAATGACTTTTTGTTATATCAATTTCTAGTCAAATCCAATGAATATCCACAACGTCAGTGTACGTACATTCGTACGAGTATGTCTAAGGATGAATATGAATTTCAGAATTTTGAAAAAATAACTTTAAATTTTTTTCAATTTTCTAGTTGAATAAGAGTAGTCAAATATACGCTAATTTCATTTGAGCACTGAAACATATTTGTTATACTAGTAGGATGTCAAAACAGAAATATATTTGGAATTGTATCACAATTTTCTCATTTTGGATGATGTTTGAAGCTTGAAGGTTATGTTACACTTCTTTACGTACAACGTCTTTTTTTCACTTTTTTTTCGGATATGGATGTCCCAGTCGTTTTTCTTCAATCTGGAAAAAGTTAGGGTTATATTAATTTTGAAATAAGATGAGGTCCATGGTACATAAAAACTCAAAATTCTAATCTTTCAACTTGGTTTTCATTGCTGGTTCATCGACGATCTCGTAAATATCACTGTTTTCTAAACGGAAATCTTTTTTTTTTCGTGATAATGATGGAGTTTTTATTTTTGTTATATTTTTTCGAATGGAAATAGCAGCGTGACAACCACGTATCCCTTGTACTGGTGCAGCATCTTTGAATCTTTTACTGAGCTTTTTTTCAGCCTGCTGAATTTGCTTATTGAAAACAAAGTGACAATTTATTCCTCGAAGATTATCTTTGGCTAATTTACACATTTTTCGGGTATTTGTATTTGTTGATCATCGTTTTTTGGAGGTTAACTCGGTTAACTAGTCGTTCAAGAAGTCCACCCAAACCATTACTCCGACCTTTCCCATGAGAAGTTGCAAAAAAAATGTCATTCATTTAGTATTTCGAAATCTTCTTCATGATGTATCAAGTTAACTGAATTGTAACGATTCTCATTATCGAGCTACTGCACCATCCGAAAAATAAATAATTTTAGTGATACTAGTAATCTTGATTTCAAGAAACGACGTTAATGCCACTTGGACTTGGAAACTATAAACTGCAGTGGTGGTATGCATCAAAAAACTGTCTGAAATTTTTGAGATTGATGACCATAGATTTTTGGATGCTTTGGAAAGTCTAGAAATAGCAAATTGTAGCAAAATAACTATGAACAGTGAACGGAGTACCCATTCCAAACAGTATATTGCATTCCATTTTATGAATTACTCTGTCAAAATTTGCGGGAACTTTCACGAGAAAATTTTTGGCAAGTCACTACTCGAAATCGTTTATATGTATTGCAATCTGTTGAAATTTGCAGGAACTTTCGCGAGGAAATTTTCTACAAATTTCTACCCAGAATCATTGATGTGTATCTAGAAGTGAAAGTGAGTGAAGTTCTTCATCTCCTGAAGACGCCAACTTGGATGATGCAACACGCGTCGTGAAGAGTATTGCATTTCTGATGATTGAGAAAGATGTTTGTTTGTAATACAATTTCCACATTAGATCTTATTCAAAACGCGTTTTGCTACACGGTTGCTTCATCACTTGGACTGATGCCCAGCTCCCATGTTAACGATTTCCTACGAGTGACGAGTCGGTGTACTCATAATTTCAACTTTATCAGTCGATTCATCAACTAGTTTATTTGAGTTTCGGTCTGTTTCCTGATAATTTGATTCACAAAATCTTTCAATGATTTTTTTCTTTGGTTAGCTGATAATTGGAAGTTGATGTACTATTTTAGAGAATACTCCACTTTCCTGGGTAACTCGTCTTCAATTTCTGATATCATTTTCTCCTTCAGTAGTGTAGGTTTCTTGTTCACAATCAATTTGTGCCCTATGATTTTTGCAGCTAGTTATGATTTGGCTTATTTTGAATTTATTGTCTGGTATTTAATTGTGTCCAGTCATCCTAATACAGAATAAATTGGATCAGTTTTCAATAGGTCAAAGCCAAATATATCAGAATTTTTTTATTATTTCGCCATTCACTAATTGTAATCATTTTTTTCATTTTCATAATCCAAATGCAAAATTTATTTCTGTTCACTCATTCCATTCTCTTCGAAGATTGCATCCAGTAATTCAGTGTACAGATCGTCATTTGAGAATTGCTGAACTTGAATATATGGAAAAAGAGCTTTAGAATGGCCAGACTGATCATTGTGCAGTTTGGAGTGTGGGGTATAGGTTTGCAGATGTTGGATAATCAAAATTTGATTATTGGCAGTGAACACTGCTCTTAGGTTGTGCCTCTCCAGAATTTGACTTATTTTTCAATAGTTCCATGAATATTGAACCAAGATGCAAAATCCACATATATTCAGTTCAAAATGCTCGATAACCAGACTAACCATCTGAAAGAGTTCTTCAATATTCATGGAACTAATGAAAAATAAGTAAAATTCTGGAGAGGCACAACTTGAGAGCAGTGTTCACTGCCAATAATAAAATTTAAAGTTTCCACGAATGAGCAAAGACACGATATCCAATGAGGTACAGAAAATATACGAAAATCAATGTTTCATCTGCTCCAGAAACGGCGAGACCTACAGAAGACTCTCCAACAGAGCCTATGACTATGAGTTAGCTGTTCTCCAAACTCTGTTTTGTCTCCGGAAAACTTTCCATGCCAGGGTGATCCACAAAGCTATTAAAATTGAAGAACGTCCCAATTGCTTCGACAAACTAGAAACTAGATAATTCACAAAAATTACAGCAGTCATGGAGATCATTATTATTCCGCCTCACATCTCATACTATCACACACAATGTTTTTACAAGTCACACTTCCATTCTCGCTACAAATTTCAACCTTGCTACTGCTACCGGTCCGCCCCTCCACCTGTCCAGGGTCATAAATATGACACCAGAGCTTGTAGTGTGGATCCTCAGTCCTCGCTTGGGAAAAGGCAGATCGAGACCCCAGTATCCCCATACTTGCCAGTTGTTGAAAATGGTTTCATAGCCGAAATGTCAAATAACTAAAAATTTCAGATGTGGTCAGCCAAATTCCCTACGGGATCTTCCTAAAATTCTCAATTCAAATGAACAACCTAGAAATTCCTTCCCATCAAATTTCAAGAACAAAGCCCCCGATTCAAAGCCGATTTGTATGAAAAAGCTGTTGATTGACAGGCTTTCTGGAAGTCTCATTAAAACAAATTGCTTTCCTCATTTTCTCCTGTTTTACTGCCAGTAAACTGGACTGACTGGGACTATTTCTGAAGTAATCTGAATGAAACGCATAAAAAATATCTGCTGGTGAGCACATTCTATTTGACAGTGAATTAAAATAGTTTCAGAGATAGCGAAGCATTCAAATTGAATGGAAATGATGAGTTGTTGGCGAAAAGGTCATTAAAACTTTTGGAATTCAGTGAAATGCTCCTGAATTATTTTCTTGATGGTGATTTGTTTACAAATACAGACCATTGATTGAAATGGATCGCAACGTGGCATGGTGAGGGTAACCGTTTATTCATTGGTAAATTTATATATGACAGAATTGGCTGATACTTAATGAAAATCCATGACTAACGTATTCAAAAAACACTTTATTGTGAGATTTTCACTAAACGATTTCATAAAAATGCAACACGTGTTTCGCCATACAATGGCTTCTTCGGGCGAGTCTTTACTAATTAATTCTACATATTCACGGCCTAATATACTTTGAAGTACCTACATTTCAAGTACCTGATTTTTACCTAAGACTGTAATGAGTTAAATTACCTGAGCTTATGTCCCAGTTTCCACATTTGAAAAAATATTTAGTAACAGAGAGTCATTCAATTCTAATTGATCATTTAGTGAATTACCCGAATTCCTGAATCTATTGATTTCTAAACATTCTAGAAGATTGACTTTCAAACTCTTCTCTCCTGAATGTAACACATCGTATTCATGCTTGAACTCATGTCCTTCTGCTAAAAAGTGGTTTGTAAATGTGGAATTGTTCTTTTTATTCATAAAACTACTTCTATGGTCTTTAATTCTTTGGGAAAATGTTTTTCCTGTTTGAACAATATACAGTATAAGGCAAGAGCCACAAGTCAGCTTATACACTCCTCATCTACTGCGAGGGAGGTGAATAATTCAATAAATTACCTTGACTCAACTATTACGAAAAATAACAATAACAATGCAATTTTCCATAAACTATCATACACGGACATTGTCATACATAATTCCTCCATACACCCTCACCAGCATAAAGTTGCTGCATGCTTCACAGACTATTGAATATTCCACACTGTCTGAGAGTAATTTCCAGAAAGCACTGAGTGTGATCAAACAAATCGCGGTTAACAACGGTAATGAGGTAGATAATCTTCCAAAAAACTACAAAAGCGAGCCATGGACCTGGTCTACATGAATTCAAGATGCGATAACGTCAGTTACAAGACATTGTCATATTTGGGTGAACCAACCAATAATATTGCCCATTTTTTGAAGAAAGAATGCGTAATCGTAGCTAACAGAACGAATAATAGTCTGAGTAAACTTATTGAAAATAATAAAGACAAAACTTCGGTGTCGGATAGATCAGGAGTATATAAGCTGACTTGTGGCTCTTGCCCAAAATTGTATATCGGCCAAACAGGGAGAAAATTTTCCCAAAGAATTGAAAAGAATAGAAGTAGTTTTGTAAATAGAAAGACCAATTCCACATTTGCAAACCACCTTTTAGTAGAAGGACATGAGTTCAATCATGAATTCGATGTGTAACATTCAGAAGAGAAGACTTTGAAACCCAATCTTCTAGAATGTTTAGAAATCAATAGATTTAGGAATTCAGGTAATTTGCTGAATGATCAATTAGAATTGAATAACTACCCGTTACTGAATACTTCTTCAAATGTGGAAACTGGGACATAAGCTCAAGTAATTTAGTTCATTACAAACTTAGGTAAAATTCAGGTAATTGAAATGTAGATACTTCAAATTGTAGAATAAGGTATAGTAGGCATTGAATATGTAGAATCAGTTAGTAAAGACACGCTCGAGGAAGCCATTGTATGACGAAACACGTGTTGCGTTTTTGTAAAATCGTTCAGTGAAAATCTCACAATAGAGTGTTTTTTGTGTTGTGTTCATGTTAATTTTCATAGAACTTGAACCACTGTTTTTTTTCTGAATACCTTTATGATTTCATTCAGGATTTTTTTCTACTAGAAAGATCAATAAATTTCAAGTCAAATCAGTATCCATAATCGTCTTTGGGTGATCAATAGACTCATTCGTCGATTCGTCCTAGAGGAGACTATTCATAGGTCATTCGAGTGCTTTCACATATCCCCTCTTCTGTCTCTCTCTCCACTTCACCGGTTTAGCGGGAGATGACTGTTTGGCGGCAGTTGACCGTTTTACCGCTCCATTGCGTATTTCTATGTTAGCTTGTCTGAATGCATCGTTGGACATCATGTACGCAGCTTCTTTGAATTTTCTCCTCAACCAGTGTCCGAACTGATGAAATTGATAATTTTATAATATTCACACAAGACTTTGGAACATTCGCACAGTTCAGAAACAAATACCAAATACCCTTTCCAAAGACAGGTTGGCGTAATTAGAAGATGAATTATTCTATGGTTCGTAATATAGTTAATTTACTCCATCAACAAAACGACGCGTATTCACCAATTAGGTTGGTGTCATCAAAATATGCACTATTCTGTGAACCATTCTAATAGTGGATTTAGAATTGTTCAGATAGCCATTATTATACTAATTTCTCCTTTGATTCATACCTTTTTATTGATAAAATATTTCTGTGAATCAATCTTGGACTATATATTTCGCTGGGAGCTCAGCTACTTCAGTTATCATGTTAGTGGTTAACTGGAACTCTTCTTCAGGACATAATCACAGTTAGTTTCATGCAGTTCTGTGGGAACCTTACCAAAGTGTTGAACCTTCCGTATTTTGAAACATTCTCAATTGACTTGATGGCAATGAAATTGACAGCTGCGTTGATGTACAAAAACTTGAATTCCAGGTTACTGTGTGCCTTTTGGACCAGTCACCAATTTTGTTTTTCAAATTCGTGTATTTTGATGAAGGGTCCTATGTTTCACAGTTAGTGTGATTGTCCCACATTCAGACTATTTCTAATCTACCATCATCTGAAAATTTAGAGTAGTGACATTGGTTGTGGTGAAAATCCGAATTGAATTTTTGATACGGCAATATATTCTGTAATTCATTCCGTTATGTTTCAGTTGAAGCATAATAACATGTTTCACTTTCCATGAGACACCTACTGAGAGTAACAAAAATGTTACTCTCTATGAAAAGTATTGAGCTCCCACTGAGAGGAAAGCTACCAATGATTTTCCGGCGACTCCATCAATGGAGACCAATAATGTATTAACCTCTCAACGTTTTTCGACCCTCAAAGACGATACGATAACATAAGGAAGACAGAATGTGAACAAAAAGAATAATTTACGACCTTTCCCAAATAGGAGTAGAACAGAAAGAGGTCACAGATGCGATCGATACGAAACCGCGATTCCGGTCCATTTTTGCCGCAGTTTACTGAATTATGTTCTCCACCAACTTGACATATTGGAGTTTTTTCTGTGTTCAAACATGGACCGGTTTGAAATGATGCGACAATGCCATCAAAGTACAACTCACAAATTTCATTAAATAGAAAGGGCTCGGAGACTTTTTGGCCAGTGAAACAAAGTGAAACAATTTTTGTGGACTCACAGTGGAAACTATATTCGAATGTAGAAATGATGAAAGTTGTTTGAATGTATTATGATGTCGAATCCAATTATTAAATTCAATGCAGTTGAGCATTCGGAATTATCTGAAGTGGAAATTACTCACATTTCCCATTTCTATCGTTTGAATTAACAATACGCAGTTTTGTGTAGCTTTGTACAGTTGCCAAAATCAACTGAATGCATTCCACCGGTTCAATAAATTCATTTTTCCCTGGAGTCAAATTTGTCCGCATTTTCGAAACATACATTTTTTACGATTCTATCAGAAATGTATTCTCACTAAACTAGTATGGTCTTCGAATAACGGCTTTTGCCGTTATCATTTACTACATCAGTATCTTTTGACGGGTTTGAGGGTCGTCGTATTGTAGAATTTTTTCCAGAAGTTTTGCTAGCACACGTGGCTACCTTCTTCGGACATGAATGTTGAAAGCTAACTGATGTGATCGAAGTGTCTAGGATGTCTTTGCTGTTGTGCTCAGCTAGAAAGTGAGAAGCTGGAGATACGGTTAATGATGTACAGGCACCGATCTAACCACAGTAGACCAGAGCCAGCGAAAACTGAAGAATATGTTACAGGTGACATGGAAGTCCAAGCACCTGACAAGTTGAAGGTTTCTAGAGTTTGAGCAAGTCATGCATTTTCAATTTTGTTTTAATTTTGAATGCTAACTGAAGCTGAAGCAGTCGCTAGATTACGACAATCACAATGGCCTAGACCTAGACCATAATCGAAATTTTTCTTCTCCCACCAACACACAAATAAACGCGACTCGACCTGCCTGTCTGCCTGAAGCTAACATATCCAATATAAATGAACATCATTTGAATATGAACATCATTGGGAGACCCTAACTTCTAGAGTTTTCAGTCCTAAGTGCAGTAAACACTTTCTCAGAGAGGTTTCTTGTAGAGAGCTGGGTAGGCGTACCTTTCGACTACTGCAAAACCAGATGAAGGCGTTTTATCGTTGCGTCTTCCAGGCCGATTTGCTATGTTCGTATTTTTTGAAGTCCGTTCAAGCAGATGAGTTCCGAAGAAGTATTGGGGAAACAATCAGTGAAAAACAGACAAGATTTCGAGCACTAGGCGAACCTCATCCAATTCCATTCAGATTAAAAACAATCTTCAGCCAGTGACATCCACTATTTGTTCTGTAACGGTTCTAAGATCCTAGTCCTGAAAAGGACAATTTTGTTCCTAGCATGGTCGAATTCCCCTGTCGAAAAAATGTTCCTTCACAAATCATTCGAATAGCTCCCAAAATCTATCTGCTGAAGACTTCTGATGTACAATACAAATTGCTAAAAATATATAATTTTTATCTTTCAGAAAATCCCATTTTGTTGTCAACGTATTCTTTCGAATATTCTGTTGTAGGTTTATACAAATTTTCGAAGGTAGTGTACCCAATAATTATAATATATCTCAATAGCTCATAACACCGCTACTAACACTTTAGATGAACGTCGCTAATCAATGCTGGGAGTGAATGCTTCGACTACGTAGGGACCAGTGCTTTCAATAAATGCTAGAACTAAACCCACGTAATGCTTGGAGGCCATTCGTGTTGGGGAATTGTGAGCCCTGCCACTTGCTCCGTCCACAAACTGCTGCTTGGTACTTCAGCGGGATTGAACTTGAACCTCTTGTGTTTTCAAGTTAGTTTCAAGTACTTAGACTCTTCGTTATTTTTTGTTTGGTTTCCCGACTCTACCGTGTTTGCATGGTAGTCCCCTGTGCCTGACTGGTGACGGTTGTGTGGAAGTGTGTGTCGCGGATTATGTCTTTGAGATATCGGATTTTGATAGTGTGTCTAGTTTCGAATGTTTTTATATTTACTGAAGAGGCCGAATGACGACTCTCAGAGGTGATATCTGGTTTTGTTTCGTTGACATTTTGTGCTTGTCTTTCTCGCGGACTATGAGACTTTTCCTGTTCAGGGCATCGTGAAGATTACGCACCGCTAGGTTGAGGTGTATCCGAATTTGCTCGAACTGCTGACCCCAGACAGTGTAGGTATACAGAATAATAAAAAGTGGAATCGTCACTATTTGAAGTAGTTTCACTCATAGATCCATATTTCTGCTACATTGTATGATGGGATAGAGGTTGTGTTAAGCGGTTTTCATCGGCTCTAGCCTCTGTGTGACATAAGATCTGAACGTTTGTCTCCTGTTGAGGGTGAGCCACAGTAATCTTGCTTCGTTTGTATGATAATCTCTTGTTCATTACGAACGGTGTATATTTTCAGCCGCACCTCTTTCGGGAGAGTAGTATCGCCTGACTCTTGTCAGGGTTAAAGCTAATATTCCAGGATTTGTTGAATCATCAAGTCAGCCTGCTTGTTGTAACAGGTACAATTGACGAGAAATTTCTGAATCATAATCATGTCTTTTTTTTTCTGATTGATTCGGCCGTTACTTGATGAAGATCCATAGTAATTTCACAAACTACACC
>WOGL01000531.1:0-14305 GCA_015342145.1 Leptinotarsa rubiginosa | reverse complement strand
AACATCGAACCCATACCGAACCTAAAAATCCATTTAATTAGAAAATTTCAGGTGAAATTTGTGACTTATCTATAGGTGATAGAATTTTTTCATTATTTTTTCCGTAATCTGCACACAAAATACTGTTGAAATCATTCGTTAAATATCCTGCAATTTCATCATCGCAGACCTGTGTTATCGGTAAACCTACAGTGTGACACGGAACTCTATAAAACGTATTCTAGAAGTTTTGAAACCAGATTAGACCAATAAAAANCATGAAAATGAAACACCGGAGGCTAACATATGTCTTTCTTTAAGTCTAGACATAATTCAGACTCAATTTACCGCTTATATAGGCTATATAATACAGAAACATCGAACCCATACCGAACCTAAAAATCCATTTAATTAGAAAATTTCAGGTGAAATTTGTGACTTTGTGAGACACGGAACTCTATAAAACGTATTCTAGAAGTTTTGAAACCAGATTAGACCAATAAAAACCAAATATGCTGAAAGGGTCGTATGTAGCCAGTCCTCAAGTTATTCAACTTGAATTTATGTAGTCGAAGAATATCGAAAAAGAGCTCATTTTGCTCATTTGATGATGATTTCTTCAGCAATTTACTCTTGTGACCATATAAGTCTCAGGTAGAGGATCTGCTTGTTATTTTATTGCAATCGAGTATTGAATATATGAGAATTTCCAAAATGTTCCAAACGAAAAAATGTACAGTTTCTCAAAATCACAGTTAACAGGAAATTATGGCATATTTGACAGTTAAAGAGCATCCTAAAATTGACACAGCGTCAATACATGTAAGCCGTGTCGAAAAATGGAAATAAATATTGATTGATTGATTGATTGATTGATTGAAATGATTAATCGATTCGATATATTTCATAGTCGAATTACATTATGAAAAAACTTTCAATTTTTTTTCAAAGCGTTAAGAAATGATCTAATGTGACCCGATTTCCATTTAAAAAAATCATGCATACTTGCAATATCCTTCACAATTTTTTCAAACAATTTCTAAACTAGTCACTTCAATTTTAGAGTCATATTATATATTTCATTATTTTCGATATCTATGGTCCTTCCGGAGATAATGAGTGAAATTATCTCCTTCCGGATTTCGTCATTATAACTTCAACTAAACGAATTAAAGCGAAATTTTAAGGAACTTTTATCATCTTATTGTACAAAAGAAAATACTTATTTTCATTCGATATTTTCTCAACTACTGTAGTGATAATCATTTTAATGGAACTCAATACACCCAATAAACTAGGTGTCTTCATATTTCATAACTTTCCAACGTTTCTGAGTTATTTTTTATTATTCTATTCGGATCAGTCGAAATCCAAATCCTTCATACTCAAATCAGCTTTCAACATCAAAACACCCAAAAATGTATAAAATTCAGGATCAATGTCTCATTCCGTTCAACAGTTATCTTATATTTGGAAATCCATCAGACAGACAGACTGACAGCTGTAAGGACCGTAATACATATAATATACTCCAAAGAGCACAGTATAGTTGAATTAACCTCCTCAGCATTCGGGTCATCACATGGGATACGCGTTTGCAAGGGCTACCTCTTGTAAACTTTTGCGGAACCTTATTCTCATTGATGAAGCTTCGAGCAAATATAGAGACACTGAAAAGCATTATTGATTTCTCTTCTGGCTTCCAATAAGATCTAAACATGGTGAATTCTAGGCTGGTTTCGAAGTTTGTGTACCCAATCCTGAAACCTTTCTGACACGTATTTTACTTTTCATCTAATATAACACACCACACGTTCATCTCATAAAAAGTTATATCTCACTGGCATAAATTCTCGTAGGTGACATTGTTTACATGGGTCCGGTTAATTTGAATAAAGATAAAGTCATTAACAAAGCTGGAATTGAAGTTGATGTAATACCTATAATGAGAAGTCCTTGCGCCTCCCCGAAACACAGAAAGAGAGGCAAACGTGCCAAGTCGGATATGGGTTACTACAAAGGCGACGATAACAGAAATCACTTAGGTAGTTTACCGGATTTGAAATCTTCATCATTGAAAGTTTCCTTACTGGATACAGTTATGCAGATGAATCCAAAAACGTTTTTGAGCAGTGAGTCATTACCGACTGATAACAGACTGACTGAATCTTCTGATAATAAAGGAATTCTTGTCACTGCGGTCATGAACTGGTTACAAAAGTCAAGTCCTTTTGAATCTCTGGAAAATATCAGTAAGAGAAGTGCCGAGAACATACAAGATGTCGTGGATATAAGTATGCCTCTATTTCATGAAGATGAATGCTGTGATAAAAGTCAGTTAAACTCTCAACATGAAGTACCTCCTATTACAATATCACTTCATGATCAAAACAGTGTAGAAAATGCAATGAAAATGATGGATTCAGCATTAGGTAACTTAGTGGATTCTTAGCGAGACCCAAATTAGACCGGGGCCCGATATGTTTGATTTTTTTGCATGAATTATTGACACATACCCACTCCACAAAAATGTTTCACAACTCATGCACAAGCAAACTTTGGCTTTTATTATTTTCCATTTCTATTTTGTTTCCATCTCAGGCCCAATTTTCAGTTTCGTAGATATTATTTTGATGTTCCCTATTTTCTAAAATCATATATGGTGAGTTTGGAGATGAAAAGTATCCGAGTAAATTGACCAGAATGTGAGAAATTGCTTAAAGAAAAAATATTGACCTAATTGTATTGCTAGTTTCCCCTAACATTTAACCGCATTTTTAGAAATCAGCTGCGACCAACTTAACGAAGCAGCTGTTCCACTAACACCAACCGAAGCTAAACAAATCCCACAGCCCAAACCGCGAATTGTAAAAACACCTGAAAAGATACAGCCAGACATCATGGAGGAAACTACCACAGAAAAACCTGCATCGCCTGTTCGAGACGATCTCTTGGACGAAGTACCGGAGAGTTATTTTGACAAAAAAAGATTCTGGGAGACGGTCACTCAAGATGCTTCTCACAAACGAATGAGTTTACAGGAAACTACGATAACGGAAATGGAGGCTGTTAGTAAAAAGAGAATATCGTTACACGAATTTGCGACGCCCCCAGTGCCAAAACCCAGAACTACACTAATGACGTCTCAGAGCTTAACGGAAAGTGGAAGCGAAGTTTATACAAAACCGCGTTCAGTTTTGCAGACCTCCCAGAGCGTTATGGAAGAAAAAAATAATCAAAGGGTATCTGTTAAAGACAGAGCAATATCGTTTGAATCGTCAACAAGCGAAAGCAGTGGATTAGTTCAGACCGATCTAACCAAAATATCAGAAAGCGATACTTCGCTCCATGATGAGAAAGTCATGTCTGAATACCAAGCATCTTTTCAATTACCGTCAGAGCGGAAAACGAGTCCGAAGTCTATCGAAAAATTCAAATCTGAATTCCAGAGGGTCGACAGCATAGATTCCGATAAGGCGCAAAGAGGCAGTAGTGTAATTGATAATACCGGATACATATCAGATAGCGAAGACGTTGAACATTACATATCTGATTCAGAAATTGAAGACAGAGTCCCTCAAATACGAGATAGACTGATGAGTGTATTCATCCCTTCGGCATCTACTGTTCGTAAACCCACTTACGAACGTTCCGCTTCCTTGCCAACAGAAGATCTTTACGAAGTTTCAGCCAGAAGTATCAAAGCCCGTAAGGAATATTATGAAGAACAAATCAGAAAAGAAATGATCGAAGAACAACTCACTAGTGAAATTGAAGAAGAACCGTCTCCTGAGAGAAAGAACTTGGTTAGTTCTACAGAGGAAGAACATACGGATGCCGACGCTAGAAGCATTGGAGAGGAAATTGAAGAAATAGCTGATGAACCTGTAAGATGTATTAATAAATTAGAGGAAAGTTTTGAATCACCGGCAGCTTCTCAAAAGTTAGGTGAAGTTGTAGAGGAAAAAGTTGGTTCGGTGAAATCTTTAGCAGAATCATTTGAGAAAAAGGTCACGGAGTGTGTACCGGAAATTAAGAAAAAGGAGTCGTCAGAAAAATATGAGGAATCTCAGGAAGAAACATACAATGAAAGGATCAAATCGTCTGTTAAGGATCTAGCCAAAGGCTATGAAGAACAACTAGGAGACGTTGTAGCAGGCAAAAAAATTGGTCAACCTCCCATAGAGGAAAAAGGGTTCATACTCGATAAATCTACGAAAGTATCAGAGAATGAAGAGGCTGACAGCCCGCAGGATATTGTTGACTTCATGGAAGTTACTCATCCAAAAATACCCTATCCAGACAAAGATACGCACAAACTGGATTTGACTCAACAAGCTGACGATCAGTTATCAATTTCATACTTCACTCAAAATGAAACGCACAAAGAAACTGAAATTGATAGTCAGTATAAATATTTGGAATCTCAACAGAGCATCTCATCGGACAAGAGTGGCGAACTGGTTGATGATCAGTATTTGAAAGATGACAGCCATTCAACAAAACCAGATTCTTTGGAAGTACTCGTAGATAAAAGTGAGATTGAGGACACTGAAAAAATTGCAGATTTAGATCAAGATATTGAACGAAGATCAACCGATTCTCTTGACACGGAAAGTTCTAAAATGAATCTTGAAGATGAAAGTATTCCGGAAATAACGGTCACGTTATCCGGAAAGCAAAGAAGAATCAGCGAAGAAAGTGATGAATACTCTGATAAACCAGATGCCGTACATACTGTAGCAAAAACGTCAGTAACGGAGTCGCCAAAGAAAATGCCGCAAAAAATTATAGAAAGTGACATTTATGAAGAAGATATGGCGCAGTCTATGGAAAAAATATTGGAAGCAGAACCGCCAACGCAGAAACTTGGTGATATTACTGTGGAATGCATTCCACAATTTGATATGGTTCATACCATTGAAGAAAAATTGGTAGCAGAGTCATCGACGGAACTATCAAACAGAATTATTAATACTAAACCTTCGGAACATGATAGCGATAAATCCAAGCTTGAGAATGAGATGTCAGAAAAGGAATTGCCTTTGAATTTGCCATATGAGGCTATTCCAGATACTGTTCGTGACGCTGGGTATACCGATGAACATGATACGATAAATCCAACTGAGGGGACACTGAAAGCGGAGTCACCAATAAAATTACCTCAAGAAAATATTCAGACTACAGTTTGGGAAGTTTCAGTAGAATCACCCTATGAGAATGAATTCGATGAGACGGTTGAAGACATCAAACCAAGTCCTATTAAACTCGCCCAAGAGTTCGTAGAAACAGAAAGACTAATGAAAACAGAAACATATTTGGAAGATAAGAAGTTGTCCATTGATAGAGACAAAAGTCACCTAGAATATACTGATTTCATTGACACAATTGAAACCACTGTGCAGAGTGAATCCGATCAAGTTATCGCAAAGGCAGAATCACCTAGTGAAGTGAATGAGAATATCGTTCACAAAACAGTAAAAGATATTGAAGAAAGGCAAGTTAGTGGTGATGATATTGAAATAAGTGACCTTCCACCAAAATCTGATGTAGTATATAAAGAAACTCAACAAGTTGACTTCAGGAGTACGAGCGATACTGATAATGTAGATTTCAAAAGCATAAAGAACCAGCAAGAAAAAATGGCTGAACTCCTTGAAGCTGAATTGAAACAACAGTCTCTTGAAACTCCGGAACACGTGTGTGTTGATGTTTCAGATGAATGCAGAGGTAGTTCACTTGGCGTTGAGAGAGATGATGACCTGAGCAGCAGTGTAAAAGACGAATCTGATTTAGGATCAGAAATACATCAGGATCACTCAGATTCTTATGAATCAGATAAAATAAGATCTGATAGTCATAACGACATTGAAAAAATAATACTTGATAGTTTACAGCAACAAAAAGTTCACCCAGAAGATGCTAAGAAAATTGCAAGCGCTCTTGTCGAAGAAATCGAAGCAGAAATTCACAAACATGATTCGTTGACTACCGATTGTTCAGAAAAACCCATACAAAAGGTAGAAAACAGGCAAGTTTCAGAATTTTTGAAACACCTAGCTGAAACAAAAGGTTTAGATGAAAGAGAGGTTGAGCTCGTCGAATCTGTATTGGCAAGAAGACAAAGAGGACTTCCAAAACTCACAAGGGGAGACACTCAGGCATCTAGTATGGAAATAACTGATGAAGATCTCAAGTACAGTGGCACAGAAATGGATTATTCTCATTTACTAGAACAGCAAATGGATCAACTGGAAGCTGAAAAAATCCATGATATACGGTTGGATTATGACAGTTTTGAAGAACAATCAAAACGGTTCCAGGATAAATCTGGATTTGTAGACATAATCGATGAAGAACATAGTGAAGAAACTGAATCGTCGCGCGATTACGAAAGTTATGAAAACAGTCATATCACCTCTGTCAAAAAAGATACGTCTATTAAATCAAGTGATGTTCTTAAAGGAGAGAAGTCACTTTCGGAAATAAAAAATATACTTGTTGAAGAAGGCAAAACTACGATGGAAACATTCTCCGAAGAAAGTGACATCCTGAAATACTATGTCGACACATCCGTTAAGGAAGTATCTCACGAAAGGGCTGATGGATATGATCTCGTTAAAATGGAGGTAGGAAATATTGAAGCTATGACTGATCACACGTTAGAATCTAAAGCAAAAAAAACTGAAATTGAAGTTGACAACATTCTTCTTGAAAAATCATGTATAGAAACGAAAGAAGGAGATGGATATGTGTTACATGCCAAATATGACAAGGATTCTACAGAAAAAGAGATTGCTGATGATACGATGAAAGAAACTAAGTCAAGAACAGAAAAAGATTCTGACGAAATTAGTAGAAAAGAAAAAGTTACCTCAAGTGAGAAAAGTAGCAAAATTGTAAAACAGGAAGATGGATCTCAAATTGAAACTAAGCTTGAATTCGATAAGACTCACGTTATATCGAGTAGCACAGTTACCCAAAGAGATCATAAACATGAGGAGATTACGTCAGTTTTCAGTACCGTCGTTACTAGTGATGAAGATCTGGAAAAACTCGTTGCAAGCTGTCTTCCAGAATCAGTCTCTGAATCAATACATGAAATAGTCAAAAGCTCTAGTAGCGAATCTAAATCAAGCTCAGAATCCAAAACACCTGAGGATTCTAATAAAGAAGAAGAGAAAATAACACAAAAGTCATCGGAAGTAATTTTCAGAAAAAGTAAATCTGATGCCGATACAAGCAGTAGTAGCTCGAACCTAAAGCCGGAAAGAAAATCTGGAGTAGAATTTGAAGCATATTCCAGCTCTGGAGAGAGTCACTATCACAGTTTTGAACTGGACAGTGGAAGAAGTAGACCTTGTTCCTCAGATGTAGAAGGTTTAATAGTCGCAGGTTCGTCTGAATATGAAAGTGCTCTCACCTCGCAAGAATACTCAGCCAGGTCCCACATCACGTCCACAGAATATCAAACTGCAGTAAGCAGCATGAGTTCCAAAGAGAGTATGAAGAGCTTAGATAGCGAAAGTTCTGGAAATTTGGCTAGCGTCGAGGTGTCAGAACATTCCGAAACGTTGGTTCCATCCACAAGCGATTTAGACGATATTCTGGATTCAATCGATCAACAGTTTCCAGATGAAGTTGAGCAGAATTCTGCTTGGAGTAGTCGTACACCAGCTTTACGTCAAAGTACGGAAATCAGTGACTCAGAAATACTTTCGTATACTGGAGTTGGGGAATCAGTAGATTTTTCAGAAGAAGAATCATCTGATATCAAACTAACAGATGTACAGTCAAAAATGAAACGATCCTACGAGATGACATTCCAGCCGGAACCGAGAGTACTGGTATCAGAGTTACCCGTAGGAGAATTTGAAGAAAAACTGGGTACTAGTTTAGATGATGGGAGTATTCTGAGCATGTCCAGTACGTCCAGCACTGGGGCACAAAGAACCGTTATAGAATTATCTAGAGCTGACTCTGAGAAATTGGAAGGAAGTATGACAGTTTCGGGAACTTCAGAACATCTCAGTTTAGATGATGTAGAGAATATGCCCCGGGGTAGTCGAGAGAGTCTCATTGTTACCCCAACTTCTCACACAATTGAAATATCTACGTCCACCATGAACTTCCATCCAGATCTTCCTATTGAATCTGTAACAATAACCACTTCAGTTGTAGATGAGAACGGTATACAAAGTGTAAGCACTCAAGTCACTTCTGAAACTCAGTCTCCTGTAGAAGAAGTTCAGATATTTAGCAAGACTGAAGAACCAAGAAAAAAAGGACATAGACGTTCTGATAGTTCATTTACAAGCTCTATGATAAGTGCAACCACTCGGGCTGAAGTTGAGAGAAGAATTCAGTCAGAACTTGCAGAAAGTGACAAGTACACCACGAAACTCAGTTTCAAAGAAACAAGCAGTGACGAAAAGAAAGATATCGATGAAAGCGAGAAAGAAGAAAGTTATGAAACAGAAGCAGACCAAGGATTTCATAGAGATTTGCGTGAAGGGCGTTATGTCGATGTAGAATCTGATAACGAACCGGAAAATTTGGATATTTCTAGACCCCAATCAGAAGTAAGCAAATCAGATTCAGAGCGTCCACTTTCCACAGGGTCCTCGTATGAGAGACCTGATCTAGAGTTGAAGGATTCAATGAAAGAATCCGATATTATAGAAAGTACAAATTCCATGGAACAACCAACATCCCCTGGGCCATGCGAAGGACCTAAAGAGAAAAGTCCTGAGTTGAGTTCCGAAACAGAACCAAACGTTGGCGAATTTGAACAAGAAATGTCTTCATTCACGTCGCGAACCCGCGATGGACCTAAAGTGGAAACAAGAAAATCGTTGACGGGAATTTCAGACTTCGTTCCAACGAAAGATATTCTAGAGAAACGTGACTCACACGGCAAATCTAGTAATACATCTAGCGAAAAATCCAGCTTTGAGGAGGCTGAAGCGGAAGCGGCATTTAATATGGTAGCTCACATTTCACCAGCACATAAGGTAAAACAAATATGTCCCATTCTGGAGGACGTGGATGCAGAAAAACATGAACTCGAAACAAGAGAGAGGGTTCAGAAAGAGTACGAAGAAAGACGGTCACAATTGCTAAAAGATACGAGTCCTGGATTCGTTCCGGATATAAAGATAACTCAGCATATGACTCCTTTGGTAGATAGTAGCTTCAGATATCCAGACCTAGAACTAGAAGCTAAAGAGCATGAACAAGAAGAACAAGTTGGTGTTGATACCCCCCAAACCCCTGCTTCAAACTCGAGTAAAAGTTCGGAAGAAACTGATCAGGGGGGAGAATATGTACTAGATGAGAATGTATACACCATACAAGAAGAACCAGAGATAGAGAAAGTTATGACGGAATCAAGAAGTGAAGTTGCGACAGTCATAGAAACAACAATGAGAGAGGGTTCTGAGAGGGGAACCGATTCTCCGAGTAGTGATTCGTTTGAAATGCTAGAAAAACCAGACCTAATAGACGACTTTGTAGTTATTGAGGAGGTAGGAAAAGAAGCACATGAATTTGATGCGGAAGGAAAAAGTATGAACATAAAACACTCTAGAAAAAGAGAAGAGAAACATGATATAGAAGTTGAACACTACTTGGCTCATTCAGCACCAACCCCTCTCACCAGAATGACAGATATAAAGTTCTACCCAGAAAGTACTTCTTCAAGTGAGGAACTGGGATTCGACTTTGAAGATAGTCCTCCCTTGTCAGATAAAAATAAGGTTGGGATATCCTCAAAAATAGGTACTATGGCTTATGGCACCGAGTACGACAGAGAACTAGAAGCTAATAGAAAATGGATAGAACAACAATTTGCAGGAGACCAAGCTGCTATGATAGCTGCAGGCTATGGGTATGAAATGGAATTTGAGCGTGGTCCTCTGGAGGATATCAAAGAAGAAGATGTGAATGATTTTGCTGCTTCTAGCTATGGATCTCAAAGGGACTCTGGCGGAAGTTTGAAGGAGTCCTATTCTAGTACTCCAGATTACGATGTTTTAGCAGGAAGGAAGTACTTTACCAGATCGGGAGAACATGATGATGTTTCAATGTCGAGTTTACAGGAATTTGAAAACCTTGAACAAGCAATGTCATTAGAAATGCGTAAATTTCATCAAGGGTCTCAAGATTCTTCTAGTAATGGCAGCTTTAAAACCAGATACATCAGTAGTAGGAGTGGACAGGGTGACGATATTTCTGCAAGTTCGCTCAAAGAGTTCGAAGGACTTGAAACAGCTTGCATCGCTGCGCACAAAATCGAGGTCAAAGTCAAAGAAGAAGAGGCACTACTAGCCCAAATAGACGAAGGGCAAGAAAGTATCGCCTCAGAATCAGAGAGCTGCGAAACAATGTCTGTTACTGATAAAAAAATAGTTACAGATACAGACGACGATGATGATTACGAAAAACGAATGTTTGAGATCAATGAAATCATCAGACAAGCTCAGACTAACGTCGAACGATTCACTGACCTGAAAGAGACTGAAAAAACGGAATCTCTAGGAAGAGGTGATTCAATAGAAGAAGTGTCGAAAGTACCAGATCTTGATTTGGATACTCCAATTGTAAAATCTACCATTAAAGTGCAATGGAAAGAAAGCGACGATATTATGGTAAATTCAACTGATTCTTTAGATCTTCAACTTGAAAAACCAAGTCAACACGGTAGTACAGATAGTTTGGATCAAAAAACAGGTGGTGATATAATGACCACTAGTACAGACTCCATAGAGCTTCAAGCTCAAAAATCCACGAAAGACAATATTATGACAGATAGTATCGAAATAAGGGGGGAGGAGAAAAGTTACATGATTTCAAGTGATTCACTCGATCTTGCCGCCGTTGAAAGTTCTGGTAACATTCTGAGTGATTCAATTGATGAGGACGGATCGCGACTTGGCGTACTGGATCATAGTAGCTCGAGTACAGGTAAAGATTTCAGTTCATCCGCAAAAGACGATGATGCAGAGCATGATCGCGATGATTATCAATTAGAAAGTACGGGTAGCATTGACGTAACTGGTTCCACCGCTACTCATGCTACATATCAGTTTGATACCGATTCAGTGTTGTCAGGTAGCTTCACTAGTGGAGGATCTAATACTATGGTTTCTTCGACTAACTCTATTGATCAATATAAACAGCCCTCATGTGTGGATGTTGCAGAAGCAGTACGGAAGGTATGGTTTGATGAAGAACTTGATGGCCGTCAAACCACTGAATACACTGACGAGTCTTCCAGACCGTACGTAACAGAAGTTATTGAGCCAAATGATGATGAAGGATTTTCCCATACTATACATCGCCGAGTTGATTTACCACCGGAAGTACGGAGGGTAACTTTCACAGGAAGCGATGCCGATGAACGAATGAAACAATTCATTCAGGACTTCAATGAAGGAGAAGAATGTGAGGAGACTGAAGAAATAGATGAAGCTGGAAACATCCATATCAAAAAAGTAGTTCAAAGAAGGTTCATCGTCCGAAATGAGGATAGTAATCGCCCCATGTCAGGTCCAGAGATAGAAGAATACTTCCAACAACTGAATCAACCTGACGTCGTACAAGGTCAGGGTGTGATCACAAGGAGTATAAGTGAAAGTCGTGGGGTTGTCACCAAAACTATATCAGACGGACAAGGAAGCAGAACAACCATTACGCAGCAATTTGATCTTCCTCCTACCCAACTAACATCGCTAACAAGATCCCTAACAGGTTTGTTGATGTAACTAATGCATTTTACAACCTTCCTTCATTCTATAGCTTTTCTGTTGAATTTTCATGTTTTGTAAATGATCCCATTTTCGTTTTGGTAAGTTATTTTTTGTTTGCATGTTGTTCACTTCTGCATGTTTCGGTAAGTACTTCCCCCACCTAATATGAGACAATGAAATAGAAAATCATATTTTTTTGAATTCAACAGGTTCCGACGAAGCCACAAGCGGTGCTACGTCGAAAGAGTCAACAGCTTCAACCATGAAAAGTAAGTGAATTTGCATCTTCTAGTAAATATATGGGGAGTATTTATGTCAGGTCCAAAAAGTAAATTGGATATCATTACAAAAGGATGAAATTAATGATCAATTGAGTTGAACGATTTATTTTGAGTCGGCCAGGTCCACAAAATTGAAGGGGTTAATGACACTATCTCGCTATAGAAATTAAAACTGTTGTTCAAGTCAAATGATCACCAATGGAAATAGCAGTATATTTTGATGGTTCTGTTTGGTATAGCCCAGGTAACCCGTAGAAGACCACTTCGTTACGAGATCAGTGTAGAAGACCAAACTGAAGTGGATCCTAGGGAACATGATTGGCGCTTTAATTTACCCAAACATGGTAGATAGGATATTGTTATCTCAGTGTTACACGGTATCAACATTACCGAAGAATTGAGTCGTATTTTGTTTGTATGTGGGCTTAGAATATATCAATGTTATTAAAAATGAAAAGTTATTTTTCAAACCTTCAAACCTACCTCCGCCCATATACATTATTTTCCTAAGAAGTTGTTTTTATTCCTGAAAATATGACGACCGGTTATTCTTCGGTAGTCTAGGTACCATTCCTTTACATGTTCATCACACTTTTTGCCCTATTTCGTAATTCAGTTTGTTGTGAAACGTCCAATTTTGTGTCTTGGTGAGAGTTCTTTAATATTTCTGTTATGAACGTTTTCAGCCACTTACATCTCATTTGTATCTAGTAGAACGATATCGACAGATTGGAAAAAATTCAACATGAGTTATTCATAATAATAATAATAACTGAATTATAACTAAAATATGAAATGCGAGTATATTACTACTCCATAATGGGATAAAATCTGAAACGGCAGTAAAAATGAAATAACTAGTGGGAATTAGACGTTTAGTTAGTGTTTTTAATAATTTCATTAGAGTGTATTCTGTAGTTCTTGTTGAATGTTGTAATATATTGCATCTATCAATTCCGTCCAAAATTTACTTTTCAACAACTGTTGAAATTTTCTTAAAAATGATTAGTTTTCTCATTGAGCTACCGTCTTTTATATCCATAAAACAATTGAGAAGTATTGAACACTGAAAATTTATTCTTATATAGAATCACAGTAGTTTGCTTCAATGCACACTTTGACAAAAATCGAGAATAACCAGGAAGAAATCAAACGTTAAAGTCATCGTTTCTCATTCACGATGAACTAAAAATATATTCCCTCACTCCTCAAATTACACAAACTACATTTATCTCTGTTTGTTTCATTGCTGTAATCATTTCTAAGAACGGATTTCGATACGTATTTTTTTTAATGAAAATCATCTAATACAATTCACATATTTTTTGAAATAATGCAGTGATAAAACTTTATCATATTTAAGTTGGAAAAATTGTACCATCTTCACCAACTAAACGATTACTTCTTTTTTCCAATAAATACAGATTTGCAGTAATTAAAAAATATCTAAGAAACCAGAAAAGTTGATAATCAACCACTGAACTGAGAAAGGAGTGGTCATGATGACCCACAAATTAAATTTTCACACATTCTATTGCATTTTCTTTGGTGTATAATGCACAATCAATTTGACTAATTCACCAATTCTGACGATATCGTTCAGTCACAGATTTTCTATACATTTCAATAAAATTGAAATAACTCTGATACGATATGCTTTGCTGCTTTTTTTATTGCATTATATTGTTTTTTTTTGTTCAACTCTATTCTCAATTCACGTTATTTATTCCAATTTGAAGAGTTCTCAGATAGCTAACTGGGAGTTTTAGAATGTATAATGAGCAGCCAAATCTTTCAGTGTATTCCTGTATTATAAAGACATATTGATTGAAATATATCAGTTTTGAACATTGTCGCAGGTTAAAGGCACTAATTTTAAAGACCCACTCGAATTTTATGTGGAACAATGGAATAAATAATACCTACAGCAAAAAAATCACTATCAAGAAAATGGAACAATGTAAGGAGTCACTAGCCTTCAATCAACTATTACTTATTGGCAAATTATCAGCTTGCGAAAACAACAAGTTTGGCGGTTCTGTGATATAAAACGAAAATCCTATTCAAGAAAACTCATGGAAAGTATATGGCTCGTAGTGACTATTTCGACAGAGATGATTCAACTCTGAGTATATAATAATAATAATAAGAACTATTTCTCTTCAGAAAATTCTCAAAGGTGGTTCAGTGTATCTGGACTATATATCAAATAGTCGTGATAATAATGAGGATAGGATCATTGAGGACTTTTTTTATTATTAATATACAATAGAGTTGCAATATTTCTTTGCTGAA
>WOGL01000530.1:0-14309 GCA_015342145.1 Leptinotarsa rubiginosa | reverse complement strand
ATTTAAAAAACATATATTGATGATGGAATTCAATGAACGAAACGTTGCATTGAAAAATTAGTTCACCCAGATTATAAAGCACATAAAATAAAGCAAAAAGTTTTCTTGTCATTTTTTGATATTATTGAAAATGGAGGCGGTAGAGGAAAAAATATAAAATCTGTCATTTTTAGTTTTCTGCAAATATCTCACAAACCGTTGATGATTTTGTGGATCTGAAAATACCATTGTGTTGCATCCCTAAAAATGTAACTTTTGTTCCATTTAACCGTCCATGTACGACAGTACGACCTACCGTTTCCAAAATAGCAATAGTGGTATCAGCTAAAAAAAAACGGCTTGTGTAATTTAGGCAGTCAAGCAACCATGAGAGCTCCAAAGTCATTTTCTTTGCATATGAGCCTGAAATATTTAGAAAGTCTAAACTTTAAAATGACTAGAGAGGATTGTTTTAAAAAACTGATCAACTTTATCACAAGCTTTCTCATTTTGGAGCTCGAACCTCATATAGAAATCTCAGTTACAGATTTCAGAACGAGAGGAGATTATTTTCATAGCTTTGAGGGATACTGAAATATACCAAAAAATTATTTTGTAGCCAGCCTTGTCAAATAATATTCCCATGACTATCGGAAGTAAAGATTCCATTAGAAAAATGAAATGTCGTCTTAGTGTAATATACAATTTTCTTTCAGACCACAGAACAGAAAATGCCGTCGCAACCATACTCCCAACTAATAATCTCAGTAATTCATAACTAGCAGGAAACTGCAAGCATAATATTTGATAACAAAGCTTCCAGCTATAATACGTCGCATCACACATCATGTAATAATACAAATATTCACTGACCTCGAAACAATTTTCCATTTTCTAGAGACATATTTGTGTTTGTGTTAGAGAAACATTGTTTTCTTATCTGGAATTCATGATTGGAAGTCGATCGATAAGTACGAAGAAAAGATAGTAGTCCGGTCAATTTAGACATTCGAAGCTACCTAAATTCCCACCAAGCTGAAAATCAGTAAGATTGTTCAAAATATGATTAAAAATAAAATTTGAAAGTTCCCCATCTTTCCCCTGTATGGAAAAAATTTTATTCAAGGTCAAAGGTCAAAAAAATGAGTTTTTCGCGATTTTCAGCAAAACGGTGAGTTTTATCATGAAAATACTTCAGACAAAATTTGTAGATCATAAAATTATCTACATAAAAAGTCTCAATACTTTTTTCCTACGAGCCACCTTCAACTGAAAAACGGGAACTGATCAATATGTCTCCTTTATAGATGAAGTGGCCTTATCGCTATCTGGTGTAATAAAATAGTCCCTTAAAATGTAACATTTTTTAGACCTTAGAGTGCGTTTTTCAAAGGACACCATTATATATTTTTCATATGTAGGGATGTTAGTGTCAGCTCAAGTTCAAGTTTGTGTGGTCGCAACCCTTGTCCTTATTTGAATCAAATTGAACTGTTATCAACTTTATTTTCATTACTTTCTATAGCAAAATGGAAAATAAAAAAAGTATAAACGAAATAACTGAAATTTTTTCAATACATTTTATTTTAGGCATTAAAACTTTCTTGTTGATCATTTGTTTACAGATTCTTTATGGAATGTTTGTGAGTGAATTAATTCAGCTAAGAGTACCTTTTATTCTAACCATAAGATCTGGCCTAGACCGCTATTGTGTAACGTAAACTCCACATTTTTCCAATTCTCATAAGTATCTGATGGTATCATATCAGGTAATATGGCGGGTCATTCTACGGGACCACGTTCACTTACGCACTGGTTTGGATAATTTCAAACCAGCTCATCGCGTACCTCGTCTTACTGGAACCCGATATTAGTTGAAAACTCATTTGTGTTTGTCAATATTCCAAAAGTGATACCTTGAACGAGCCCACTAGATCACCTGATCTGATGACTTTCGATGTTTTTGAGGGAACATATGACACCTGAAGTGAACGATACACACGCAATTCATTTCAGAACTCGTGAATAGAAAAATAGTTGCTTGCAACGATATAATGTCGAAAAAGTAAACAAGGCTTCATTATTTAGTTTCACTATTTTTCGGATTCGAAGACCATGAATTTTTGGAATTTATTCCTGGCGTTTCGCTGGCGTGACTGGCTAGCTTCTTCAGAGGTTTATACATCGTGGATTACTATTCGATGACATCGGATAGTTATATTTGCTCAATGTTAGATCATTTATATATCTCAAAAAATGAATAAGATAAACTCGTATAAGGAAGAAAACTACACAAATTGAGTGGGTATACTTGGAGACTGGCCAGAACGAATTGTTCTTTTGGATAATTTGAATTACAGTCCGTCTCCAAGAATGCCCACTCAGTTTGTGAAAAAAATCACTTCAGATTTACTAATAGAATTGCACGTTGTCAAATCATTTAAAAACGAAATCAGAATGACCGTTAAATAGAATCGACTAAAACAAGGTGAATAATTTCTTGCTAACGACAATTCTAGTACGTGAAAAATGTGTTTTCACGCTAGAGTTTCAAATTCTACATATGAAATGAAAATTACAATTGATGATATTAGTTTACTCACCTGTAGAATGAAAATTGTCAAGATGTGATTTCAAACGACTGGCGATCTGAAAAAATAATATTTTTGATGAAAAATGAACAGTATAGATTAGTATTGGTTCTGTTAAACAACACATTCTTAGCAGATTTGGACGACATAGAAATTGATGAATGAATGAATGAATATTTTTTGAGAAAAATGATTATTTACCTTTTTTTTTCTAATATAATAGTATACAACGTCATTCATCGTTAAGTTTTACTTATTTTGATTGTTCAATAATGAAAAAAAGCTGAAAAATGCGCAGGAAGGGTGGCAGTTTACTGGAACTGTTTGAGTGAAAAATAGGGAAAGAATCAACCGCCGACTACAGAATGAAGAAGCTCAAATAAATGTTTTGGAGTTCGCCAGTTTCTTACTTGTAGTAGGAGAGCAGAAAGAGTTCGCGAGGTTATAGAAAACACCAGAAATGCATGAGGTTTATCTCAATGAAATACTGACACTTCACCAGTTCTATGGCGATAATTTTTGTAAAAGAATACAAGTTTTTTGAACTATGTCTCACTTAAAACCGTAATTTCTAATTTTTTGCATGTATCTGTTTTAGAAACGAATTCTCATATTTTTTCCGAATAGCAACGTGAATAAACTAAATTGTCGCTGCATTGAAAATGTCTCACTGAGAATTTCGACCTTCACCAGACCATAATGAATTTACTTTCCATATATTAGAGGTTCTAAAAAAGATGACTTGAAACCGTAGAAATCTGTATATTGACTCAAAACTTTTCAGTATTTTAGATTTTATTTAAGTATATGTTTTAACAACGAACATAATATGAATTTTTCCGTGACATAAAACCCTTCAACATGTGTTTTTATATTATTTATCACCAAAAACAGAGCAAGGCCTAATCCAATTTATGAACTATGCTATGTTTGTTGCCTATATTTTTTTGTTGGATGTAGGGAAATGGTAATGGGATACGATCTCATTTCACTGTATTACCACTTGAAAGTGTTGAATTTATGATTCAGTACATTAATCAACATGAATAAATCGAACTGAAAAAGCAAACTTTCAGTTTTCAGAATCTAGTCTGGATGAACTAGGTTAGGTTAGGTTAGGTTAGGTCCATAGCGAGTGGGTCTATTCGACCCTCCACCCCAACCCGCAAGGGTTTATTGTGGTTCACACCTATTCACACTCGACCAAATAAACCCAGCTTCTTAACGAAGTCGATTAGTTTGTATGGTGAGTGGTCTTTCAGGTTAGATGGTAAGAGTACGGCTCTGCCGAACTCAGAAACCTGATTCGGTCCTCACCGAGGCAGGCACAAAGTATGTGCTCTGTTGTTTCATTATTTTCCAAACAGAGGCCTGTTAGACATCGTAGTTCATCCCTACTGTGGTTCAACAAATCTTTGGTATCAAGCTTCGAAGGGTCAATTAACGCCTTGGAGTTAGCCAATCCTGGAAGATATTGCCAGAAGTCGGGAACCACAAGGTGTTTTGATCCATCTGTGAACCAACAACTGTCTGTTCTTAATATTTCCTTCTCCCGGAGGATCCAGTCCTTTCTACTCGGGAACAGTACTTTATAAGGTAGTTCGTAGTTGACAGTTGGAGGCATAAAGTCAGAGATCATTTCCAAAATGCTGTGACTTCCAGTGTCAACCTGTTACACTGTGTATTGAATTAATTTGTGCAATTGGCAATGTGGATGAACTAATTCGTATTTCATAACGACCGTAATCATATTAGGAAAACTAAATATTCGGAAAACCCTACTACACAATTTACTGAAGTTCACAAGTAATTCTTGAAAACTACAGGGTTAACGAACACTTTTTGAATAAATTTGGAAATATTTCAAAGAAGATTTTCCGTACCAGATAGAAATCCTTGGCAAAATAATTATTAACTCATTTCAAACACATGTTATCTTGACATCGATCAGCAATAAATTGAAAAATTATTATTCGACACACCTGTATCGAATTACACTTCTGTTTATATATGGCCAGTCTTCACTTTTCTTTTTATTGTGGAATAATGTGAGGGAAATTTTCATTACCAATATAAATAACATTGGATAAATAAAACTCAACTGACACATAAATCTGAACATGTAAGATGAAAGCGATAATAAACGATTGAAATGGGTTTTTTCAAAAGAGTTGAAAAACGCAGAAAAATTGATATCTCTAAGATGTTGGTAATAATAATTATTCATCTCCCAAGAGAATATTGAATTGAAATAATTTATATCATGAGAGTCCTCTTCAGAATAATCGAATTGACTTTCATTTTCTTTTGATTCCTAGTATACAAAAATATGAGTAAGATTTAGTATTTAAAAAGTAAAAATGGAACAACACCAACAACTAGTTATTTCCGCTTGATTTCGACAGATGTTCTTCCTAGTAAAGTAAAACGAATTGTCTCAATTTGAAAAGGATATAAACACCTAGAAATATTTGTTTGATTTTCAATGTTTCGACAATACCTACTTGAATTATTTCAGTTTCGACAATTATAAGGTGTCAATATGAGAAACCGTTTTTTCATTTAGTTATAATTCTCATATTGTGAGTGATGAGAGTATTCTCTATTTAATAAATTGATGGATGTAGCCGTCACTACGTGGTAGGAAATCATAATGAAGAAAAAAGAATTAAAACTTTCTATGTTTTTTAACACTTTCATTTGTAACTAACGTTACTGCAGTTTCGTTCTATGAGGACATTTTTAACGTATAACGTATACGTTTTAAAATGTCCTTATAGGACGAAACTGCAGTATAACGTTAGTAACAAATAAAAGTGATAAAAAACAGGAAGTTTCAATTCTCTATTTCATTTCAAAAATGAAACTTGATCCAGAATGAAATCAGGTAAATTGTACACGAAGATAAAAAGTTTATTCTTCATTTTGAGTTGATCAAGTAGTTTCAAAACAATAATAATGATAAATAATAATGAAATTTATTTCTACAAACAGATCTCAATTTTTGGCAGTAATTGATGTATACAATTTGTTTCATGTGAAGTAGAAATAAATGTGAAAAAGAACCCTTAAGCAAGCTGGTGTGGGGCTGAACAAATAAATTAAGGGACTATAATAATATAAAATGGTAAAATTTCAAGATATAAAAATGTATCTATGGCTAACAACAATTCGCTTACATAGTCACAAGTTAGAACATAACTATTAATTTGAGCGTGAAAACATGTAAGAAAAGAAAATGAAATATAATCTAAGAAAAATACAGAGATGTATACTTCTAGGACTGCAGCGTGATATAAAATAGAAAAGGTTTAATGTGTGAGAATATATAACAATAATCATACATACACAATTAAAATCACAACTACTAATGTAAAGATGGGAGGGAACATATGAGAGAAAAGTATATACAGTGTGTCAATTTTAAAACATAAAATGCTTGAAACCTCATTAAATATTCCATTCAAGCCAAAGTTTCACAATTATTGTTTCACCCTGTACAATTATTATTTATATCATTGGATAGCATTTTTTATAGTCTTTTCAATGATGTATCACAAGTAGGGGTTTGCAATTTAAACTTTTTGTGTTTTGGTGGGTGGGGCCTAAGGGGTTGATGGGGGTGAATTCTCTTTCATGTCACTTCAGTTCATCTTCACTATTCTAGAAACGGTTTCAAGCATTATTCGATATCAGCTTTCGTTCGTGAGATATAGCCCTTTATAAGTTTTAAAATTGACACACTGTAGATTATTTTATCAATAAATTTTTGGGGAAATAGCTATAATACATATGGAACGAATTCGTCTAGTTGTTCATAGTGATGTAAGAATACATCTGGAAGTTGTGAATCCGTTCAGAAGGCCCCATTTCAGATTCACTAAAATGTCGTCATCCTGACTGGATATCTTATCATCCAGAATCTAAGATTCTGAAGTACTCTGAAATTTATAGAATTCACCGACTTAATTGGAATCGTTCAAATAAGATCATTTTGCTCAGTATACGCTAAAATCAATAAAATAATGAAAATCGAGGACTCGATGAATGGCTAGTGTACGTGAGAGTATGTGTGACCGTGGTAATTGTTCATATATCATCTGGCACATGATCAAGATACCATGAGAGTTGGTGTACCTAGACAAATCTTCAGATCGTGAAATGAAACGTTCTGGACACACCAACTTCCAAAATTCATTCAGCATGTTCGTTGTTATCATTTCGTAAATTTGTGGCAAGAACCTTTTTCATATTTTTTTCTATCGCCGAATCGAAGCACCACAGGATTTTCGTCAACATCAGATGGAAAAATAGGGTTCTCGTATTCCACTATACCAGTCAAAGGATATCAAGATTCAGGCTCTCGCGGTCCTCTTCTGGAGCTGATTATTTCGCCACCGTGAATGGCTGGCATCTTCAAAAACCCATGTTATCGCTTACAAAAAAAAAAGATACAAGGCACGCTTGTCGACACAGACCAATCACTTGCAGGCTATTCGGTCTAACAGATCTGCTCAGATACGCCGAAAAAGTTTACAGTATACAGATTTTGTTGAACTTCATTGTTTCTTTCTCCAGGTTGAAATTGTTGCTATGTTCGTAAATCCCAATTGCCTCTGGAAGTAACCAGTTGTAAAAGTCTGACGAGTTAACACGACGTTGGGTGTCTTCGAACTAACCCTTGTGCTAATCGAACGCAATCGACAAGGGATAGAAAATACCCCAAATCGTACACAGGCGCTCACCGTATTTCATTATCCTGTAGCAAAGAGTGTATTGGCATTACCAAGCGTTGGCACAAGGATTGCTGAGCATGAAAGAGACTACAGACTAAGACATATGAAGAAATCAGCTCTGGCAGAGTACCCGTTTGAAACGCAATATCCAAACCATCTGAGCAGATCGGACTGGCAGAACAAAACCCGTACGTGATTGATCAAGAGTGGCTCCTTATATCTCCGGCCANGATTGATCAAGAGTGGCTCCTTATATCTCCGACCATTCATGAATTTGACTAGCATTCACGAGCGCGCCAGTAAATGACAATGTCTGATTAAACGGAACTGAGGCCGTGGGTGTTGAAATTCAGCTGAGAAGAGGTTGTAACAGAATGATCTCGGTTTACAACCTTCCGCCAAACCGTTTTCTCTCTGAATCACTAAATGAACTGCTGATGGCAACTAACATTCCGACAATTGCTGCTGGTGACTTCACCGACTAATCAAAACGACCAGTCACTCCATGCGAATGCCGACAGAGATGAATATCTTGTGCTGTGTCAGATGGGCCTACGTACTATCGCGGGCAGACTAGGCCCAACGATATGGACATTAACATTCTCAGAAACATCTCCTTGACTAGCGAACTCTACGTTCTGTCGGAAAATAATTCTGATCATAATCCATTTATCCTGGTACTGGGCGATGATCCTCCTCCTACTCTCGACAAATTCGATGAGGCGGTTGAGCATGTCGAGCTCTTGGTGAATGATGCATTTCTATTGGCCACTTCAATGGAGGAGCGTCCGCTGAAAAGCTGTAATGAGTTTTCCACGAGGATTACATCTTTTATACGTGAAAGGAATCGTCTGAGAAGGCGGTACCTGTCACATATAGAATTGCGGAGAATAGAATGACCAATGAAGTAAAACAGGCCATCATTGACTTCCGGAACGAAAGGCGGGGAAAGCTCTTGAAATCCATTGAGTCTGGGGAGGATTAGCTTCGGGGGATCACCCGTAGGCTGAAGACTGCTCTGTCGCCCATTCTCGAAGAGGGCAGAGTGTGCTACTCCCTCGTCGACAAAGTTTTGGCCCTTACCAACATCGATCCAGTTTCTGTAGAAAAACTGAAGGAATATATTAAAGCCAAGAAGTCTCAAAAATCAACATGCTCTTGAGGAGGCTTCGTGAAATTGATCACTGGCAATCAGGTGCTTCTACAGAAAGTGAAAGCATGAGGTTGTCGTGAGGAGAAGTTCCACGAAGTAGTCGAGGACCGAAATAATCTGCCTCTTTCGACATTTCGAGGGGCTTCGACCGTATCTGGAACGAAGGCCTCCTTTACAAACTTCTCGAGTTCTGACTGCTTTGGGGCTTGATCAAGTGGATTGGGTCTTTCTTAAGAAGCAAGAGCTTCCAGGTCAAAGTTGAGGACTCTTTGTCAGATAGCAGAAATATCCTTGCTGGAGTTGCACAGGAGATCTTACTCTCTCCTACGTTGTACTCCTTATACACCAGTGACCTTTTGATATCCGATCGTGTGAAAGTATCGCTGTACGCCGACGATAAAGGTCTTCTCGTCTACTTAATGGGTCATGAGCTCGGAGTCGTTTATACGCAAGGCGCATTGGACGATCTCGACCTCGATTGGAAGATACAAGTGAACATAAATTTCAGACAACACCAAGGAAAAAACGATATTTTCTTCAGTCATGAAAGTGAGGATTTCTGAAATAAAAATCGACTGGCAACCGCGGGAGAAATACCCCGGTCTTTTAATATTCAATAGACTGCATGCAAACCTGGATGCCTCACATCGATAACGTGAGGACCAAAATACAGAGGCGGATTGCTATTAGGAACCCTCTGATCAATGTTCAACCCTATCATCATCTATGCTACAGGTGTCTGGAGACAAACGGCTTCGACGAATATCTCCAAGTTAGAGAAATTAGAAAACAAAATAATTCGGATGAAAGTGAGTGCTCCGTGGTTCGTGGGAAATGAAGTCATCCGCAGATACTTGCAACTACCTTCCATTCAGCAGTCTATTCAGTCGAGGAATCGGCGAGTTCTCGATAATGCGGAAACTCACGAAAACCCGTTACTTAGGGAAGCTACAGATTATGCTGTAGAGGACCCCTCCATGTACAGAAGGCGCCGATATATTCTGCCTCGTGGACATTTCAAAGTCCTCCAACCGTGTCTGGCACGAAAGCCTTCTTCACAAACTTCTCGAGTTCAGCCTGCTTCGGGTCATTTCTAAGAAGCAAGATCTCTCAGGTCAGAGTTCTGGCCTCTCCGTCAGATAGCAGGAATATCCTTGCTGGAGTTTTCTCAAATCCTTCGTTAACGGGTGAATAACTTTTTCACCAAATACCCCAGCTAGGTAGATGGGCGGTAAGGATGTCTTAGAACCTTCTCACCGTCGAAAGCCTCAGTGAGTTGTGTCTCGTTTGTCCTCCTGAGGAGCAACATGTTCAAAAGGTAAGAGATGTAGGCTCCATTCCAAAAGAAATCACGATGGCAATCGTAGCGCGCCGGTATATTTCGAATCTTGGAAGTGACAACACGGACCATCGGAGATGCCAGCCATGCGTGCCTGCGAAACGTCAGGAAATAATTCCAACAGACGACGGTTTCAAAACTCGAATCAACAAATCGAAGATTTCTATGTGAATGGTTCAGAAATTAATTGAAATTTCATTTGCTATATTTGAATGTGTATTCGGGAGTACTGGAAAGTCATATTGATGAAGCAGTTACTTTGTTAAAAATGTTTATAAGTACCATGGCTCACTTATTCTTCTCTGTGAATTGTGAGAAAGACCAAGTCAGTTAAATACACATCACTTAATGTTGAACTTTCTTCAACAGCATTTCATTCGTGATAACATAAGTTGAAAAAACAGCGCCTTTTACTCTGGTACAGAAATAATAATCATTAGAATTCACTTCTTTTCTATCTGAACGCTTTAATTCTGATAAGATATCATCAGTTTGTTCCAAAATATATAAATTATATAAATTCTGACAAAAGCGAAAGCTGCTTTCATCAAACTAAAAATAGAACTCATACTTCTGGCGTAATATAACAGGAATAATCGAACACAAACCAACTATTATCGGTACGCTTCACAACAACGCTTCTAGAAGAAATATGCAATACGAATTACTTTAAATCAAACAAAAAGTACCAATAATACGAAATGTTCGCCTCTGCACTATCCTTTTCTCACTATCCTTTTCTCTCGGTCGGCTACTATCCTTCACCAGTTCGACATTCACCTTATTGGTAACTTTATTTGAGAATATTGCTTTCATTGTTCCAACTACGTTTCTATCTCTCATCAATTGTTATCTCTAGATGGTGTTTTCCAGTTTCTTTTTTGACAGCTCTCAAATATCATATGTACTCTTCTTCTTTTATATGCTTGCATAGCAAACTTCTCAAAACTTGGTTTACTCTCTGCACTATCATATTCATGGGAAAATAATTTGGGATGTCTACAAATTGCTTGCCTCCTGTAATCTAGTGCTCAGAACATGACGAATCATCTGTTTATTTTTCTGAGGTCTCCGTTATTTTGTTCAGGTGTTACAAAAATGGACAGTGCCCAGTGCCATTCGAACTAGTTTATTTTGTGTGTATCTGCAGGTGCAGTTTCAAGAAGAATATTAAATGTTTTTTTATTGACCAATTTCCAGATCTGATCATATACCATCGATTTTGATACTTCCACAGCTGGTTGAGGATACATATATGGTGTTGATGATCCCCTCGAGTCCAGCATACCCATCAGTTTTTTATTGTCTGTGATACTTGAGTGTCCTCGCATCCGGTATACAATCAATCTATTTCGACTTACCAACTATTTTCAGATCAGTCTAGGTGCCACTTTGAGGCTCATGGATGTTCCGATTGTAATCTGGCTATCTACGTCAACATTAACCTACTCATTCCATAGGGGTCCGAATAAATCATTCATGAACATTGCAAGACTGCATTCACTTTCGTCTGGAAGAGATTGCTGTAACGTAAAAGTTCGCCCGCACAATATATTCCAGCTCCCGTTTCATTTTCAGCTTCCGATCTGTCTTCATACCAGATTTTCAAAAACTACACCTCATGATTTGATCTCCACAAACTTTATTTGAAAAATATATCACAACATGTTTCGTGTAGTTTTTGAAATTACTATGGATCTTCATCAAGCCGAATCAATCAGAAAATTCATACCAGATGTTTATGCCAAGCATGTACTAGGGATGAGTTATCACTCTTCATAGTTTGTTACCTTAACTATGAAATTTGATGTCATGTAGTTTCTCCACATGTTCCAAAATATTAATTTTGTCTGATCTCTTGTATCTCTAGGTTAATTTTCTACGTCTGAATTGGATCATCTTTCTTTTCTCGTTATTACAAGATGTGAAGGTGATAGACTCAGGAGTGTCTCAGAAGCTACTGATGGCTTGGTTTTCATTGCTCCCGTCATTTCCAAACAAGTCTTTGCATCCTATTCAGTTCTTCGGTAGCAGTCACTTATTATATATTTGAACTCCAAACCTAAGGAAAAGTATATGTTATAATGAGTCCAACCACCATTAGGTATAGCCAATACATCAAATTTGGTTTCAGCCTCAATACTTTCCATAGGTGGATTTGCCCAGCATAAGTGCTTTTCCGCCATGTTCTTGTTTTATCTAAATATTGTTTCAAGATTATTTCAGCCTCCCCCACTTCGGAATGGTAGAAGTCCTACCCTTTATATCTTTTTCTCTTGGTGGATGCTGCTGTTGTTACACGAATCCGCTTTCAATCACTTGATAGCACTATACAAAGAGAATGTCGAATATTCTGTCACAAAAAGCGCTTCAGGTCAGGTTATAGATTTGAAAGTCATGCTCCGGGTCTCCATATAGAAAAAAAAGAGTAAGATTATGAAAAACTCCTGCGGTATCGTCATTTGACTTGGTAGAGAGCGATTCAAAGGTGTTTCGATTCGGTCGGTACTCTTGGTAATGTGTCAAACCGATGGTGGTGGTAAAGCGATGAACAGCCGGCAGCCAGCCATCTGACAGCTCCTTCATTCCCTCTGCAGGAGTTGCAAGCCGCAAACGAAACCTTGCGCACCCTTCAAACCCAACTGGAGCTGGTTCCCTCGCCCTCTAGTAGCACCATCAAAGTACTGCTCGACACGAAAGACGCTCGGATCGCGACTCTCGAACGCGAGGTGTCGCTGCTAGAGAGCGAGGTAGAGCGGCTGACGCCAGCGCCACCGCCCCCGCCCGCCGCTGCGACCCCCTTCAAGCGCCAAGTAAGTTTTCTGTTGAACGACGTGCAAATCGGCAAAGACGGATCTGTTATCAGACTGTAACTAGGTACAGAGACTAAGACTCTATGGCCGCTTAAGTTCAGTTTTACCACCTCACTATCGCTTTTACCCCGCATGGATAGTGCATGCTACTGCTCGTCTGTGCAGCTCGACGAGTTCCGGGTGGAGATCCAACGCAGGGACCAGGAGATCCTCGCCATGGGCGCCAAGATGAAGACGCTCGAGGAGCAGCACCAGGACTACCAGCGGCACATCGCCGTACTCAAAGAGTCACTCTGCGCGAAGGAGGAGCACTACAATATGCTGCAGACCGACGTGGAGGAGCTGAAACAGCGCCTGGAGGAGAAGAACAGACACATCGAGAAGAAAACGCAGCAGTTCCAGCAGGAGAGAGGACGAGCGGCAGCGGAGATTGCCGAGATGAGGGAGCATATGGATATCAAGGATAGAAAGATCAATGTTCTACAAAGAAAGGTAATTATATTTATATATTACCCTCCAAAATTCATTTTTTTTATATAATTTTCGAGTATACCAATGGCTTTCACCCAAGAAAAACATGTATCAGTATCTATTGAGGTATAGTATATAGTATGCAGTATAGTATATATTGTAGTTATAGTCGTATATGAATTCTGTTTCATCAGCAAACTTGAATTTTTCGAAAAAAAAAATTGTATTCGATAGAGTAGTTCAAGTTTCACGAAGGAAAGGATATGCAGTTTCGAATTAAGCTGGTAAACTATTCAAACACCATTCACAATTATTTCATAAATAAGCAATAATTTTATCTAAGAATTACAGAGTGTTATCGAACGAGCTCCTCATTAACAAAACTGTTTCTGATAAACTGCCTTTCTTCGTAAGTCGACCTTACGAGGACGTCAACTATGGGATCAGCAGAAGACTCAATCCTTGAATATAAAAATAAACGAGATTCCAGAGTAATCAATTGCGAAGCCAAGCTTAAAATCGACTGACGAACGATATTCGTCCTGTGTCTGTTCCACTGCAGTTTTCACTGCAACTATAGTTGAAATTAAAGCCCAAAAATGAAAAATTGGTGATTCAACACCAGATACCCTAAGACCCATTAGAGATACTAGGCTAAACCATGAATGTATTGGTGTACTCAACTATCCTTAAAGGACAAGTCTGAGACGATGTTTCGGAGACTCTTGTATTTTCAAAGTTTAGGGCCATATCTTGCACCAAATAAACTTCGATTTCATATAATAGTTTGTCATTGTTCCCTATTCCCTATGACATAAAGTGATTCACTTGTACTTTGCCTACTCAGATACAAATTATATCTTGCATCATTGCTCACTACAATAAGGACAGACCTAAAATCATAATCTTAACGAACGGTGCGGTATTAACCTATTGCAGAATATCAGTGCGATTAATACTCCTCTTCTTAGATACAGTGTCCTCCCCAAAGTATGCATCATATGGAAAACTTATTTATTAAGGGTTTATTGACAAAATGTTATTCTTGTCCAAAATTATTCTCCAAAATGATCTCCAGAAGTTTGTTCCAGAATACCTACGTTATTTTGATGTTTTGTGATTTGATATTATTGAATATTGACATCTTGTAACAATACTGTGTAATTTTGAGTAATTTTCGGTGTTAACAAAAAATAAAAATGACTTTGCACCAAAAACTTTGAAAAT
>WOGL01000529.1:0-14309 GCA_015342145.1 Leptinotarsa rubiginosa | reverse complement strand
GCCATGGGCCATTTAAAGCGGATCCGCGGACAACATTTGCAAGAAATCATCTTCAAACATTAAATTATATTGATCGTTCTATCGATTCCAATAAAGATTTCATCAACTTTTTCTAATTTTTTGTGTTGTTTCGAAAATCAAATCCTATACCTCTTGAAAAATCACCCGTTATATATAACATCCAAAAATTTCAAGATCATAATTAAAACTTCGTATAATAAGACATTTTTAATTCGAATGAAAAAGTTATTCTGAATTACAATAAAATCTAAAAGAATACGCGACGTATCATTGATGTATCTAGCCGCGTCGAGTAAGTCTGATAAATACGAGTTCAGTCATTTACATTCTCTGTTCATATATTTGATTGCGCAGAAGTTGTTTATTTTCCATGAATATCTTAAATCAGTGAGGTTATGAAATAAAAATATTTCAGATACTGGATTCACTCTGCTAAAACTTGAAGAACTTGAATAGAAGGCACACTACCTTTTCAACGTTATCATAGACTAGTTGTTGACCGCGGCTTCGCCCGCAAGATAACCGACAAATTTCAATGCAATCTTTGAACCCCTATTTTTCCCCCTTGGAGGTGGAAATTCCTGATTCCCTTTCCTGATGCTCATTTACGCTATACAAAGGACCTACCTGCATATTTCAAGATTCTAAGTTTAGTAGCTGCACCTATACGTTAATATAAGAGCGGGCAACAGCTTGTTATTTATATTTTCACTTGAAAAAACAGTAACTTAAGAAATATGCCAACTGCACTAAGTGATAAATAGCTTCCAGAATTGAATTATGTTACCTATAAAGAAATTTCTCAAAAGTAACACAACCGTCAACGAGATCTGCCCTCAGGCGTCTGCCCGCGTTCGGGTCGCGTTCTCGGCGGTGGCGCTTCATTGCTTAGACCACACCTCTACCCCCGCGCATCGTCCTCCGTCGTTTTACAGTAGACGCGACGCATAATGGCTTACTGCGTTGGGTCAAGTTAATCTTATCNNNTGTGCATTCTATAAAAAGTATCCAATTTAATTGTACTTATGGCCCAGTATTTTGCATATAGTAGCTACCACATAAGAGGTAGATATATGCTATCGTGGACTTTTATTTAGAACTTTTTGAGGTAAACAATCTTACGATACATTTTCTGCATCCAACGGTATAGGCAACACATGCCAAGATAGCTCTCAGGGAGCAAGAATTTTTCCGACTTACTTAATACTTATCATTAAATTATAACCAAAATTACACAAAACCTTTGTAAATTCTAGCATATCCTGGTATTGCTAAATAACAAAAATTCCGTTAAAAAATGGAAATGTGTCGATAAAATTGTGTAATACTAATCAATTGTAATGAAAATCATTCAGTTATTTGTTATACTCGTATCATTTAAAAATCCTTACAACCTTTTTAACCTTATTATCATTTAGTAAGTTATATTCAATGAAAATATCAATAATTTTTCAGAATTTTATGTTGTTTGTTCTGTTCTACGAAGCTGTCGATAAGATTATCAACTTTTGAATATTTCAAGTGAAAAATGAAAGCTGTCAAATTCATCGCAAAGGAACAAAGAATTGAATTGGTGGAGGTTCCAATTCCCGAAATCAAACAGTCATATGATGTTTTGATTAAAGTTGCCTATTCAGGAATTTGCGGCACTGATCTCCATATAATCAAGGTAATTTCTTTATTGGAATCGATAAAAATACAACTTCATATATTCAGGGTCCTACCATTTTTTTGCTGTTCATTCAGTTTGTAATTAATCACATAGTTCACTTTATTCTTTATGTAACTTTTTTCACAGAACGATAAATCTCATTGTAATAACACAAAATATTATAGCTGCTTAATATTATATACAGCGTGAAGCTATTTGCCGGGTTTTTCGTCCATGGTCTGCAGGTTTTTATGGCTGACGTTTCGTCTACTACTGTACTGCGACTGTTACCACATCGCCTTTGATAATGTCTACCGCAGTAGTAGACGAAACGTCAGGAATGAAATCTGCAGACCACGGCTTAAAAACTCTAAAAAAAGGTTTCCCACAGTTGTCTCCGGTGTTTTCGTTTCAATTATGATTCTTATATAGGAATGTAGGCTTTCACGGCTGGCGTCTCTCTCTCTCTCTCTCTCCTTCTCTCTCTTCCCCTCTCTCTCTCTCTCGTCATCTCCCACTCCCTCTCCCTTCCTCTCCCCCTCTCTCCCTCCTCCCTCCTGTGACGAAATTCAACAACTTTTTCTGAGTAGGGAAATTATCCATGCATTGATAGCGAACCACTAACATTGGGACATGAATGTTCTGGAACTGTTTTCGAAGTTGGAACTGGTGTTACGAATTTGAAGAAAGGAGACAACGTGGTAGTGGACCCCAACAAGTAAGTTCTGATACACACTTTGAAACAAACAAAAAATCCAGTTTATAAAAAGAATTTTTCTCCTCCTCTCCAAGTTTTTTTTTTATGTACATTTAGGAGAGATCCATTTTCAAAATGAATAAAATTTTCATTCGACCTCAACATTAGCAGTCTTACATTCTAATCTAGATTTTGAGCAAATTCAGTTCATCTCAGTTGGTGGTGCCTCACAAAAGGAAATCGAAATCATATTGAATAATCTTTCAGCTCATGTAAGTGCTGCAAATTTTGTCACTCCGGTAGACCACAGTTCTGTACAGGAACGAATGAAAACCTTGGAACCTTCAGAAATGGTGCTTTTGCTGAATATATCCTAGTTCCAGTACATATGGTACACAAATTACCAGATACTATCACACTTGAGCAAGGTAAGAGGTTCGTATGGATGGAGCCGATAATAGTACCATTTTTATGAATATTGGTTTACAGCAATCTTCATATTCCATATCAAAAATAGAACTTACAATGCGTTTTTGCGCTATAAATATCCTAATGAAGTCTTTGCCACAACCACAAGGCATTATGTTGAGCGCAATATGAAAATAAACCAATCCGATGAGCGGATTCCAATCAAAATTGCTCCCAACTTCGTGTGGCATATCACTATTATCACCATGAGTTATTTTACCTAAGGTAACCTTAGTTCTGTGGTGAAATTTCAACGATATCGTCTCTGAAGTATTCAAAAGCAACCACATCAACTTGTGAGCTGTCTAACCCTCGTTATTGAACTATCTATCGTGGGTCCTGTGACTGTGGTGTTGGTGTCATCATTGGACATAATTAAATGGCAATCCCTCGCATTGACGAAGCTAACAAACAATAGAGGACCAAGAACAGAGCCTAGAAGAACCTCCACCCTGCTTTCATTGCTTCTCATATATGCTACGTCCATTTAAGTTTGCAGTAAACGACAGTACCATGTTTTTTGGTGGACCCAGCATATTCAGTTCGGTCCAAAGCTAATTAAATTGAACGATATCAAATGTTTTTGACAGTTTTGAAAACACCCTGATAGAAAAATCATTCCTATCGAGTTTTTTCTGTTTCAGAAGAATCTTTCATTCGCAGTACCTCGTTTACTTTTGATCAAAAATAAATCAAAGCTAGCAGTGAATTGGCACAGCGCTAAAGTTTCAAGTCTTGATCCTGAGGTCCTGAGTTCAAATCTGTCTTAAACAAAATATTTTTCTCGCGAAAATGCATCTGATTGAAGGTAGATTGATTGGGCTATACCATCTGACTGACAGAATTGCAAACAGCTATGTTGCTCCTGATGTGACTCAGGGTTTTATTTATTAACTCGGGGTCGTCTTGCATCCATGAACCGGTCAGTACCAATAATGAGATCTGAAACATCGCCGTTTGGTATAGGATACGGATGCAACGCTTTTGGGATCTGGGTACATCTCATATTCTGAAATCATATAGTTTCCTCTCCCCCAAATTGAAAACTTTCAAAAAAAGCTGTAACCCACGTTGAAACCGAATGTGTCACAAAGCAAACGAAGCAATCAAGTGGACCAAGTCAGACGAATAGTTATCAACCTTTCTTCGATGTATTTGGGTTTCACATAAGAAGAAACTTGTTTTCGGATTGAAACCAGCAAAATCGTGGTATGCTTAGGAAAACGAAGATCCTCAACATTGAAATTCGCTAAGGTATGCATAGTTTCCTGGTTTGAAACAGTGTTGCAAGTTTTTGGGGAGCCGATTTCAGCTATAGGATTGTGCCAAACACATTCTTATCCAATGTGGTACTCAGCATCATTATTAATATTCGGCGCAGCCAGAGAAATTGTTTGATCTGATATAATTATGCCACATTTGACTGAGGTATGAGTTGATCTAAAATTAAACTTCATTGAGCGATTGGAGAGTTGAACTGAAATACTGTGCTATGGGACACTAATTTGAATGGAGATATTGAAGAGGTTATGTATCTCTGAATCGAGGATTCCTAAAGAGAAGGTGTGCCCTTCACTCACCTTTAAAAATTGTGGAAATGAACTGAAAAAAGTTTTCCAATTCAATGAAAAACAATTTGGATTACTCATCTTTGGGTCCTTTTTTACTGCTCAATTTCTAGCTCCTGAAAAGAACCTAAAATATCAAATATCAAAAGCTGAGAGTTTTGATGTACTATCTGTATGGTTAAATCGACAGCAGCTAACGATGCCTCGTCTGTAATCAGGGGCGATATATTATAAACATTGAGCATCAAAGAATAAGCAGAATTAATTTTCTGCTGTAAAGCATAAGGCATAATAATAAAAGTTTTGGGAATTCAAAAGTTTGATCTTATGACTCGAGTTGATAGGTCAATTATGGGTCAACTAAAAACTCAATCAAACGTTATATATGAGCAAAGGTCTCCTTGGAGCAATTTGTTGCAAAGCCAAACGTCAATATGAACAATCATTTCGAAAACAACTTTATGATTTTCTGTCTCCAGAATCAAGTTGAATAAACAGCTGATCCATTCATCTCATCGATTATAATAATCCATCTCAGTGTTTCATCTGGAAGTAAAACATGTAATTTTGAAGATTGTGTTTTGGATGAATGTCAGCTTAATATCTTCAAAGGTGATCAGCTGTTCATTCACAAGCTCAACTATCACAATTGCAATATACCACAAAAACATTGATCCACTTATAATCAATCTATAAACCAGAAATAGATCACTATTTGGATATGTACTTCTTTCCAGGTGCCTTGGCAGAACCACTATCATGTATATCCCATGGTTGGGATATTGTAAGTCCAATACCAGTAGGATCCAAAGTGCTCATTGTTGGAGCTGGTATAATCGGAATTTTATGGGCTTCCATTTTCCATTCACAAAGACACCGTCATGTTACCGTCTGTGAACCCAACGAGGCCAGGAGGGCTATTCTGGAAAACTTGAGTAGGTAGAGCATAACATACAGTGTGGTACCTTTAACTGGAATAAATTCAGTAGAATTGTAGCAGAATGTTTCTTGCAAAATTTCTGAGACAGGTCGATTTTGTTTTCAAGAGAGATACATTTCTACATTCTAATGAACCAAATTACATGCATCCCTTACATAGGGATTTTTTTCAAATAGCAATAAGGGTTGATTTGTATTAAATTTTAAAGACATATTATTAAATAGCAATAAAGGTTGGGTTGTAATGTGATTTAGAAACAATTTATTTCCCTTAACAACAGTAATCGATTTTTAAAATTTGATCAAGGAGATTATAGTGAACTATCTAGTTTTACAATAAACATAAGGGTAACGGTTAAAAAAAATGGTACAAATAAGATTTAATTTAATAGATGCTCAAAGTGTTCACCAAGTACATGCTGGCATAGTCCAAGCCGATGGTAAAATTCATTTCTTACATTTTTCAAAATGTCTGGAGATATTTGACGGATTTCATGCCTAATGCGTTCTTGGAGTTCATGTATGGTTTCTGGTTTCGTTACATAAATTTTGGTTTTGAGGTATCCCCATAAGAAAAAGTCTAGTGGGGTAAGGTCAGGAGAGCGTGCCGGCCACTCAATTGCACCTCTTCTGCCAATCCATCTATGTGGAAAAATGTGGTCCAAGTATTGACGCACGCCGCGAGCATAATGTGGTGGTGCTCCATCTTGCTGCATCCATATCCTTTCATCAGGCAAATCTGGATCTAACTGACTAGGGTATAGGGCAGATAAGGCCGGAACTAGTTCGTTTCGAAGAAACTGCTCATATCTTTCTCCAGTCAAATTATCATCGAAAAATATAGGCCCTATCACTTGCCTACCAATAATACCAGCCCAAACATTAATTTTCACTGGGTACTGAGTGTGAGTTTCCCTCACCCAGTGCGGGTTAACGTCAGACCAGTAGCGACAATTTTGTCTGTTAACATGACCACTTAGAGTAAATGTAGCCTCATCAGAGAAAAGTAGCCATTCCGGTGATATCTGATTTCCATCAATAGCGCGCATCATAATTTCACAAAACTGAACTCTGCGATCTGCATCGTCTTCACGTAACTCTTGGACTGCACGCATTTTGTAAGGCCGTTTGCCTGCACACGCTAATATTTTCAGCACAGATTTATGACAAACAGAATTGTCACGAGCAACTTGCCTGGCTGCAGTAACAGGTTGTTCTTCGAATGCCAATAGTATATCCAATTTCGTATTATAATCGATTTTAGATGGCCTTCGTCTAGGAACATCTCTAACATGCCTATGCTCTCGGAATCTCTTTTCAATTTTGCTAATAGTACCTTGATTTAAAGGTGGCAAATCTGGGTACTTCTGTCTAAACAAATCGACAACTTCGTCTTGAGTTCGACGTCTCTCTCCATAACCAACCATCATTAAGATTTCTATTCTGTGGAACTCTGTTAAGTGAGGCATCCTCTCAAAAAATTTTACAAAAGTTCAAAAAAGTAGTAATGGGTTTAACGTCACGCTGACAGTGACAACACAACAGTGTAGATAGATATCACGATTATAAATAAATGAACTAGCACCGCTAGAAACTACTACTCACAGATAACTTTTTATACAAAATCAAATTCAGTTTTTCATTTCTTTGAAAAACAGTCAAGTTTTTGTACATTCCGCAGATTTTCAACTTGCCAGCATGTACATGGTGAACACTTTGAACATCTATTAAATTAAATCTTATTTGTACCATTTTTTTTAACCGTTACCCTTATGTTTATTGTAAAACTAGATAGTTCACTATAATCTCCTTGATCAAATTTTAAAAATCGATTACTGTTGTTAAGGGAAATAAATTGTTTCTAAAGCACATTACAACCCAACCTTTATTGCTATTTAATAATTTTCTAGGGGTAGCTACCCTGCTTAGGAGTGTACGTAATTTGATTTATTACATTGTTAAAATGTTTCTCCCTTGAAGGCAAAATCGACCTGTTTAAACATTTTCTTCAAAGCTGCGCATTTTTCATAAGACATGAGGATAATTTGAAAAATGCTAATTTTTTATGCAAATTATTAAATTGATAGTATCTCGGAAACTAATCGACGAAATTTTAAAAATCGAGCACTGCTGTTTAGAGGAATAATATGTCTTTAAAATTTAATACAAATCAACCCTTATTGCTATTTAAAAAAAATTAGGGGGTAGCTACCCTATGTAAGGGATGCATGTAATTTGGTTCATTAGAATGTAGAAATGTATCTCTCTTGAAAACAAAATCGACCTGTCTCAGGAATTTTGCATGAAACATTCTGCTACAATTCTACTGAATTTATTCCAGTTAAAGGTACCACACTGTATAAGAGACAATATTATGAACATAAATATAATATTAAATTACTTTGATAGGTGACTGAGAAGTGCAAATGTGCAACGGTATAAAGGGAAAGTATAACAGATTTTGAACTCAGGATAACTATTGTCGTCTTTATTTTTTTATAAGAATGTTATGAAGGATGTCCCTATTAATATCAGGAACATGTCGACCTGAGATGATTTTCTGTTATAGTTCGGAAACGGAAGTAAATTGTTTCACTTCAGTTGCCATTTTTGTGTTTCTTGTAATTTTTACTGGAAGCCTTTCCTTCAGAGGTGAGTTATGTCAACCAATTTATTTCTGGAAATAATATCTCAACCGGGATAATTTTCTGTAGATCTGGCGGTTTCCATTAAGCCACGGACGAATGGAGCAGTTTGATATTTCCAAGGAGCGTTGGTTATCCAATCGTTACAAGCATTTCAATCTGCCGTGAATTAAACCAATTTAAAATATACTTCACAAATTCAGGATATTTATAAAATCACCAAAATGCAGAACTATTTCGATATCCAATCCCTTCAGATTACATTCACATACATGAAAGGTCACACAGATAAAAGGACTTACATGGCGAAAAATTTCTAATTTTTTCTAATGCCGGATTTGATTCCCGTTACAATGGTTACTTATTTTTCGGAGCCCAATCTTATATCTTATTATTTTCCTTCGAATAGATTGTATATGCAACGAATGTTTCAAATATCATTCTAATTCAGTTATTGAATTTTGTAAGATCCCACTGCAGCTGCAGTGGTGTCGAATTATTCCATTCGTTACATTACCGGCTTTACATAATTTTTATAGAAAACTATAACTGCTTCATATCTATCATATTTTAAAGATCTTGAAGTAACAATTGAATAACTTTCAGACCCATGCATATTTTTTTAATTCTTGATTTTAGCAAAATCAAATCAGTGGCGCCCCATCCAAAAAAGGTTGTTCCACAAAATAAAAAACCCACGACCACTGCTCCCACGATATATTTACTGCCATCAGCAACTCGTTACCCTCCTTTAAAATTCTCTCTTAGCTGTGGAATGTCAATCATCATACCTAAAATAATCAGAAACGGGTAACATGCTCCATTGTCGAAAAGCTATCTAGACTATATATTGTAATTTTATGGATCACATACACTTTTCCCAGTTATTTCAATATTTTCAGCTTCAATTTCTTGATGAAAGTGGTGTAATCCATGTCGTGATTCTAACTATCCAACTTATAGCTAACAATTCTGCACTCGAAAGCTGTTCGTACATTTTCAACACCCTCTCTAAATTGAACACATGCATTTGTTCTATGCTGAAAAAGTACATTTATCTGATCCCTTGCAATATCAAAATTGCCGGACTGGCATATCTGCAATGCTGGAGGTGTTGGGGAGTTTAACCTCCGCCTCTTTGAGGTTGATGGTTCTCTATCAATCACGGTTGATGGTCTTCCATAATTAGCTACCATTCGCTAATAACGACGCAGGTTATCACTACGGGTGAAACTTCTTCCACATTCGTTGTACATATACATTTTGTATGGAATCATATATACCACAAGATTATAAGAAGAATTTGAAATGCCTGAAACATTCACACCACACTTCTCATGAAAGCACATCCCTTCAATGCGTCTTGATGTCGAGGACAGAGTCAAATCTCAAGGTCAAAATTCCGTATTCAAAGTCGAAACCCACGTTCAAGGTTATATTGCATGCATATAGCTCAAGATTGTGGAACGATCTCCAAATTCAAACCTAAAAGTCACGTGTCTTGTCAGAGTTTAACCTTAAGGTCAAGTACCGGAGACAGCCTCGAATATAAAAGTCAATCATTTGTTCAAGGTCATATGGCCATGTACATAACTCAAGGCCATGTGACATCTTTCAAGGTCAAGGTCGAATTCAAACGACCACACACACTGATGCGAAAAACAATTGCGTGCCTTACTGCATTGGTTTTATTTTCTGTTTTCATTATAGATAAGTAGTTAGTCACCTCGTTTTGAAATTGAAATTGGTAGTTTGAACATCTTTTGGTGTTTGATTCTTTTGGATTTTATTAGAGATCATTATTATCAGTTAAAAAAATATTGGCCCGTACGAGTCTGGGAGTGGTTGCTAAAATATTATAAAACAAAATATTTTGCCGTTTCTCGAAATTTTTGTAGATAGAGGCGAGATTGGTCGAAGTTTAATGGTCCCCCTGTATCGATTTCCTTGTGAAACGATATCACCACAGCGATTTCAAGACAGTTGCCAATATTTCATTGATTGATTTTCTGAATGTTCAATCATGAAGTAGATCTAAAGATCATTTCGGGAAATAGTTAGGTAATAATCAGATTCATCAAAGAGAGTGAAAGGGGCTTAATAATGTTAAGACACAATTTCTTTGGCTGCGTTGAATAATTTGTTAGGTGTCAAAATGGATAAGTATAGGTATCATCGCGTTTAGAACAATGTTTTAATGTAGAAAGTTAACACAGAAAAGCAAATTCTTGTGCTTCATAAAGCTCAAATAATATATTCGAAAAAACAGGAAACTTAAATCCTGTCAGATTATGGTCAGAAACGGGCCATCCGCCAGATTGGAGATCCTCAAGAATACAACACAAACAAACTTGACATCGACAAAGACTGGACACTTGTCTCTTTTCTATATGTAATATATACTTTAACTAATTGGTCCTNAGGTGCCCATCGCATGTTCAAAACCTTTTTATTTCGATAAACGGAGTCCGTGTGAGCCCACCAGTTTTCTTCTTCTCATATCTCATCTACTCTCTCAATAGTATATTACTTGTATATCAAATTGGTAATTAACCGGATATTTTGTATATTCGAATATTAAAGTTTATGTTCAAATTCCAAGTTCAAACTTATCAAGGTAACAGTAGTTAAAGCACTCATGAGTACATTCCAATGAAACGAATGGAACGAATTTTCAATAGCCATGTTCCATTTTCATTCATCTTTCTGAAGCTGCTTTACAGGCTGAATATCATTTGAACATTGCAATTCGCTTAACGTCCAAAACAATTAGTAGATCTCAATTAGTGACGGTTTTACTACACTCCACTTCATGACTGTGGTGTTATCATGTTTCGAAACCTATTTGCAAATCACTATTAATAACGTCATTTCAGTTGATTTGACAATAAAATCTATCGCCCCAATAATATGAGTAAACATTTTATTCTGCTCGTTTATGTGGATCATAATTCTATAGTTTTCACAATGAATTGCTAATCCAGTTCAGTTGGGTATCATTTATATAAAAACTTGTAATTTTCAATATTTGTCACATGACGGTTGATCAAAATATTTTCATTTAATCGTTCAACCAGTTACTACTCGGCTGGAAGAAGTTTTCTAGCGGATATGTGATGTTTGACAGAGTCTTAATCATTATAAATCAACACTAGTGTACCACAAGGTTTCATGCTTGCACTGTTTCTGCTTTACACAAACAATCTATCCATACCACTACTTGCCATATTACAGTTTGACAAATAACAGTATGGTCTATGCTTGATTTCAACAAGAGAATTATTTCCTGAAATAATTCGATCAATATCGAACATAAAAATTGACTCATTCATATTTCGTAAATCAAATATTGTTGAATCAAAATGTATTAAACAATTTTTCAATGATGAATATATTTCTGCAGACTCATACGTCCCCTAATTATCTCTAATGAGCTGGCTAATTGACACCAATAACTAACCATTTTGTTTTTTCTCAGGTTAGTTATGTTTTTGGCCCCCCACTTTGCCCGATTTGATATCCAGTAAGTATTCATGATTTGCATCCCTCTCGCAGAAGCATCCAGACCACGTAGTATCAAACTTTAGTATGCACGTATTGAAATATTCGCAGTTAGTTTAATTTGAAGCCAATATTTACCATTGATCCATTCAGTGAATATGCATGATATTTAGGTATAGAACGCACACAAGAAAAGTCATCATGCCAACTATAATCTTCTCATTTTCTCATGGAGGTAGTATATTTTATATACACTTGATACACTTAAAAGATTTTCTGTTTTCATTGCTGGCTATTTTTTTCAGTAAAACTAAAATAAACATGTCACTTCTTTGTTGTCTCACTTCAATGTCAAAGTTTGAAATGCACCATTTCATATTCTGAAATAAATGAAGAATAAAGTAGCATTTCAAACTTCTTCTTTCATTTCTCACTACATTAAGTTGTTTTACACTATTTCCATAGATAACTACATAATGCCGCTATATTGAATTTGAAGAAAATGTCTCCAAGGCCGCCTTTTCGAATAGAAATTGGCCACTTGCGTTATTTACTTGAAAGAGAAGAATATCATATTTTATCAATTAGTCTGAACAAAATATACAGGTTCCTATTTGAAATTCTTAACTGGGATCGGTTTCCGACTAACCGGAATAAGATTTTGAATAATTTTATCGTTAGAAATATCTTGCTGCCTAATTTCAAATTTTCCAGACAACAAACAATTGAATGGCCCCGTTTACTATTATTTCGTTTTCATCCGGTATAGTTGTATATAGATTTCAAAATCTATATGAATTGAAAGTAGAGTCGAATTTTGTAAAATGATCCTCAATGTATCAGTGGACTTATTTGTTGCCAAAAGGCTGGTGGATAAATCCGTTAAATCCGTCGTTAAAGAAACATATTCATACTATAGCATTTGGACGGAAAATTAACAGGAATTCACCCAAAATAATTTTCAAGTTTTCACAGATCTTGAAACAGAAATATGCTGAAAATTTTGTAGCAGTTAAACCAATGTGTAGATATAACTGATGAGCTCATAAAACACGATCTCTCTATTCTCCTGGATAACTATTTTGCATGTAAACACATCCTCAAGGTTATTTACTATGCTTTTTCTTTCATTTAACTGAAAGTTAATTTCATATAGTACATTAAATATAAGTTACATCACAACAGAATGAAGAAATTCCGTACGATCCCTGATGCTGAACTCTACACAACCCGCAGCAACCTCACCCCCCCCCAAGTTGGCGTTATTCAGATAGGATCGTATCGCTTCGTCTGTAGAACAGCAGATAAGGAACTTGCGTTTTCTTGGGCTTCAGCACGTATTCTTCCTGCAAGGTCCTGACCAAAGAATCGTCGTACCTTAGTCAGCAGTTGTAGCCGACGTGGAAGGTATCGGTCACGTAGTGTCCAATGACGGCATCTTTGCCGTCGTGGACGAATAGCTTGTACTGCTTCACTGTTGGAGACTGTGTTTCCGACGATACCAATGTCGAATCAATGTTAAAGTCGAATCCAAACTTCAAAGCCTTGATATTCTTTGTGTAACGGCCGTGGCTGTATCCGAAAAACTTGAGATGCAGTAAGAGGATAACGGTGAGTTTGCAGAGCATCATTTGCACCTACGCTTTGACCTTCTCGTTAGTTTTCGACAAAGTCAGCCCCCTCTAAACTGTTCTTGGAGACGAGTACGTTGAGCGATTTCCTGACAGTCTTTACTTTCTCAATGTTGGGTGGCAGGGTGAGGAAAGGCTGGATATTCTCAGTAATGTGGTCCCCGGTACCAGAGATGCTCGACTTTAGTTGCCCCTCAAAGATGTCGCTTATCGGTGTACTGATGAAGTCGATCTTTCTGGTTGGATTTTCTCTATTTTTTTGATCCCATTACGTCTCATTCATTACTAGAATCACTGCTCAAAGCAGAATCAACGGAAGGCTTTTCATTTTCAGTGTAACATTAAATCAACTCATTCAGCTCAAACAATTCATTATTGAGTATATTCAAAGAAAACCTAGGAACTCTTTAGCATCTTGTTGTCTACCCTCGATCCAGTCGGTCCGCATGTTATGCAACATTTTATAAATCCACGTCGAACCGAAAGGAATGCCAGTGTTTATTATAACTGCTTGGCCATTCTTGGCATTTTTATCCACTCTCCTGTCTTTTATCCTAATGTAGAAAGGAAAGTAATCAAACTGCTTCACAAAACGACACATTCCAACTATAACCGGAGTAGATTTCATTCTCTTGTTTCACGAAATGTTTTTCCTCGGGCTGTTCATTTCGAATACCCTCATCCGTCTAAGCTTGATAATTCCTATGGGGGTCTTCAAACACATCACTGGTTCTTGCACTATCTGCTGATATTCGTATTTACTGCTGTTAAGATAACCATGAACGGCAGGATTATGTTACGCAAAAACATAAGACTTAGGAGGGACATCGTAGACAGAGCTTCGTAATGAATAACGCTCGATTGGGGATGAGAATAGGACAGGATTGGCTGTACCATCATAGGCAGATGTTGGTGGTTCATCGTCAAGGAGATCACAGTATGCGGGTAGTAGTCGAAACGTGGAAATACGGCTATTGGTTGAATCACCGCAAAATCTTCAGAGTTCGGACATTTTTCTCTTCTCCATTTGTCCTTTTCTAATTTTAAAACTCTTAGTGCTCAGTTTACCTCTGAATCTTCTACCACTAAACTTTTAGAACCATTGTCTAATCTACTCTTATCACCATTTGGATTGTTTTCAATAGAAGAAGCTGAAGAGAAATCTATTGTTTCAGGAAATTTAGTTAT
>WOGL01000528.1:0-14316 GCA_015342145.1 Leptinotarsa rubiginosa | reverse complement strand
TACCTGAGTTGAGACGTTCGGAACGTATAAAGAGGCAGACGACAGGATGATAAGTTCAGTTTGAGGAGTGCCTAGAAGATGACAGTACGACCAGCTGTCGTATATAATAATAAAAAGTAAGATCATCAATATAAAATAAATTCTGTAAATCTTCATTATTTTTTACTGTACTCACAATGGTCACCACGTATATTTCGCTCCTCAGAATAGGTCACACGAAATGTGAGCAATCCACGGATATCCTTTGATCAAATACTCAATCTCATTGTCCAACACAATCATCCAGGTCTGCCCCACGCAGAGATATTTCTCATTTCCCGTCCTTTTTTCAACTTTATTCGATGGAGAGCTTTTATTAAAGGATGCCATAGAAGCTTGCCTGGAGTGGGCTACACGGTTAATGATTGACGGTAAATCGATGTGGGGACGTGTGGAATGAAATATCGAGTGATAAAGTTCAAAGGTTTATTTTCACGTATCTTGACATCCCATCTGACATAACATCGCGGGGGAAAATGAAAATTGGTATGGATTAACTGTCAATATTCGTTACCTTGATATAAATGTAGCTGTCGAACATAATAGGTACTCACTAAAGGAAATGTGTATAACATATATTTATAAAGACATATTCTCGACCAGATATTTTTCTCGAGAGAATTCATCTACTTGAAATGGGGATGATTCTGCAACATTACATGGCTGACAGACTGCGAATAGCCATGATGCTCCCTAGGTGACTCGGGGAGTTATTAACATTGCCTACCCAGGACACGATGCTAATGACCAATGCAGTCGATGCCTGTGACACCGAAAAATATATAAAGACATATTGAAAAAGTATCAATATATATTTCTACTCGGTTATACAAAATATTAGAATATTGTTTTAATTATTATCATTTTTTATTTTTAAGTTCGAAACACTAAAAATTCAATGAGGTTTTGATCTATATTTTTTATTTTTAAGAAAAATACTGTATATGAAAAAATATAACTTACATTTTTGATATCTTTACGTTCAATACAATTTCTCTCTTTACTATTAGAAACATGTACTATTGTTAAGAAAAATCGTCGATTCAAATTAGTTTCAACACCTAGACGAGCGTTTTGAAAATCCATTCCATGATCTTCATCTATTATATGTTCTGCTGAGGCACAAGTTTTCTTATTCTTCCCAGAATCATATTTATGTTCACTTATTCGATCTTTAAGTAGTTGGCTTCTTTGGCCAATATAAATTTCTTAACAATCTTTGCAAGGAATTTGATAGACTATATTCGATTTGAGTAATTTATACTGTTTTGTAAAATAACAACATAAAAATATCAAAAACAAATTTGAAAACCCTTCAAGATTCATAATTCAAATTGAATATAGTCTATCAAATTTCTTGCAGAGATTTTGATGAAATTTATATTGGTCAAACAAAACAACTACTCAAAGACTGAAGTGGACATCATAATAATTCTAGGAGGAATATAAAATCAAAACACTTGTGTTCTATACGACTCTTCTTAGGAAGGTACATATTCCTGATAGTAAAAAAAACACGAATGAACGTAAAGATATAAAACATTTGCCATTATTGAAATTTTAGTGTTAATCTTTTAGCGATTTCGAACTTAAAAATAAAAAAATTATTCTTATATTTCAGCATGTCACTATCTAAAACCGAGAAAATTATATTTATGTCAATTTTGTTTTGTCATTATAGTCAATATTTTAATATAATCACCAACTTATATTTTACAGTTTTGACTATACGGCATGGAAAGAGTCACATTTCACATTCTGACGTTACGAAAAAAACAAGCCAAATGAGTGGCATATGTCGAAAATACTGCAAATTCAAATTTTTCAAATAATGTCGGATTACACGATTTGGCCTTTTTGCTACAAAATGCATTTTGTTACTGCTGGGTGACAAACGGATTTGTAGCCTTTGTTTATCATTTCTAAATCCAAAATTGTCCGAAAAGACGGTAATCAGTTCACGATAACAAAACATTTGGCAAAAACACGAAATGACGTATCTCATTTTTTCAAAATCTTTTATTTAACTTGACTTGAATGTGTCTTTGTATGTGATGGTGGAATCTTGCAAGTTGAATTTGACACTCCACTTCCCGGTGTCCGATTGAGCTTAAATTTTACATTTTGGTCCAGTCCCGACGACAATGCATGTTTATGATAAGCATGACGTGATGCTTCTGTCAGGATTTGCTCCAGTCGAAAGAACTTCTCAACGGTTAACAGTAGCGACATGGAATTTTGCACACCCATTGGGGTATGGATGACAGTCAGTGGGTCCACCATGAAATTGCTGCCACATCGAGGGTTGGCTCCAAACCAGGGAACTCCTCAACGGTGGTTAACAGCAGTAACAGGCATCGGAAGCATACCATGATTTGTGTAATTTGGTGAGATGGAGAAATAGTTATATCTGGATGAAGATATTCCTTGGTTGGAGTCGATCGGATGTAGTGGGGCTCAATTTTTGGAAATAATCTTAAAATGTACCTCTAAGTGCCTTATCTCTCGTAATTACTTCGTTTGACTGCGTACCACCTTTTCTTCTTCAGGCCATACCATTCAAATTAATACATTATATGAAGCGCTAATATTCAGTTAGTATAAGTGTTACTTGAATAAAAATACCCCTGTTCACATCGCGATTCGAAAAACAAACACTTCGAAATGAAAACCAGCTTTAATCAAGTTTGGCAGAGTTTCCAAGCAATACAGCAATAACTCAGTTTTATCAACAAGGTGTCTGGATCGATGTTAGATATTTACGAACGAGCTCATTACTGGAAATTTTAATTGGACACAATTACGCCGACGAAATATGAAGGTGGAGACCTCAGGCTATATTTCATAAGATGAATCTTCAGCAACTTCATTACGTGAATATAGGTCACAGAAATTTCAGTAAAGTGCTGGAACAACAACAAAATAATCAAAAAGGTGGTGAACATTTTGGGTTTTTCTATAATGATCTGTTTAAATCTGTTTAAAATATGTTGCCACCATACGAACGACAACTCTCAAAAGTTGAGAAACTTGTGGGAGCTAAGGACTAACGAGGTCTTACCTTTTAACGTGTGATTCCTAACACGGTTGCAGAATCATTCCAGCTTCAACCAGATAAATTCTCTCGAGAAAAATATCTGGTCGAGGCGGGAATCGAACCCACGGTCTTCCGATCGTGAGTGGGGCGCACTACCACCGCGGCCAATTCTTATAAATGTATAGATAATCGATATGCTAGATTCAAAAATTCTATGTGTCCAACCTATCTTGAGAAGCTGAGCAAGATGAAGTAGGTACCTCATCACTATACTTTCGGTGTTCGTCAGTATTTGATGGAACTTTTCCTAGTTGATAGATTGGTGGAGGGGATCAGTGAAGTGGCCTACAATTTCACCAATTTTTTTTGGGAGGTCACACAAAAAACTACAAATTAATCCTCTCTAGAGGATTTAGGTACGACAACAAATCTTTGGTGAATGTTTGAATGTTATAACGGAAATGCTTCAGAATATTCCAAACCACACTGAATATTACTTCTTTTACTGCTTGGAAGCCGGAGGATACTATTTGAGTTTCCAAGTAAAATGTTAGTATAAGTAGATGAATTTTCAATGTTACTATTATCCCATGTTTGTTCGACCAAAACTCCAAAGTTGTGCTTAGAAAAAAAGTATTCTTTTTCACATAAAATAGCATTATAAGATTTTCATAAGTTGATGAAAACCAGTTTTCTTCTTGTTGACTTGTCGTTAACATTGTTGAGCTTTTATAATTATGTTAAAAATAGAGGCAAATTTCACCAGAAAATCCCGGTAATTTTCAATAGAGAATTAGTATATTTCATTTCCTGATGGCATAAAGACGCTCGTTGAGAAGAGTATTTCTGTTCTGGTGTGTAGGAGCAGTGCTGGTTTCGCTCAGGTAGTTGTGTTCTTGAAGACTGTCTACATATTTTAAATTATCGCTATTTTTTCTCTAATGAAATTTCAGTTTAGGAAATAGTAGAGTTTTAGTGATCATAAACAGTATGTTGAGTAACGGTGGCCACGTAAAGGAGGCGAAAGTCCAAAAGTTAGCCTTCGCGAAAGCGCAGATCAACGGAGATGACGAAGAAGTTAGATACATAAATAAAAAGGCTTTATTATTAATCTTTCACTTAATAAAAAATATATGTTGGTGATCTGGAGACTTTTTAAATTTCCACATTATAAAAATTGAATAAATCTAAAATCTACATAATAAAGGGCAAACCGAAAAGTTCACCCCGTAAAGTTGCAGCATAATATAAATCGTATATATAATTAGTGAGTAACTTGTATTTATAAATTTTGTCTATGAATAAAATAAAGGAATGGCTTTTTTTATATACTTGAAGTAGCTAACTTTTATGAAATTAATTCCTTTCCGTTACCAAAACGTGAAATCATATTGGTGAAAAATGCCTCAATTGGAATACATTCAATTATTGAAACGTTTGTGATTTCAAGAAAGTCGAATGTTCCAATCTATTCAGGGACAAAATTCATAAATTCGATAAGTTCCTGACTAGTAAGACTCAACAAAAATTCTGCTAGTTTGCAAAGCAAGGCCTGCTCCTTCATAAACAAAACAGGGTTAAAATTCCGTTGAAACATGCGGAGGCGAGGTTTCTTTTCAACCCTGCTCATAAACAAATGATTTTGTGTTTTGTCTGACACAAATAATCAATTGAACTCGACATTTTAAAGCGATCTTTATGTATCTCTAAAATTTAACGCAATTCATTGATTCATACTAAATAAATAGCTACCACCTTCTCATTTATTTGAATTGATGATCAATTGCTTGTTCACTTCGCTTGTCGTTACCTGACAGGGTAATTTAACTACATTCTCGTCGCTAATGATTTTTATGATGCCATATGGCAAAGAAGGTCAGCTTGATCAGTAGTATCACCAATATAGGTTTAACCGTTATTTTGAAGTAATCTATAAATGCTATGAAGAATAAATATCACAAAAACAGTTCCGTCACATTGAGATTCATATCTTTTGAACTGTTCCAATAAATCCTTTGTAATTGCTGATGTTGTAACGAATGTATTGATCAATTTTTCTGCTGAAACGTGATGTTGTGTTGAACTTTTTTAACGACATCAATTTGTGCATCCGATATCAGTTGACAATGAAAACGAAATGGCGAAGTGGTTACTGTTTCAAACCTAACTATGAACAACATGTAAACAATGTAACATGAAAAATCGAAACATGTACACCTACCAAACTGAGTTATGTTATTCCTTGTGACCGATAGGTGTACAGTGTACACATTCAATTTTCGATGATACAATTTTCAAGTTTCCACCCCATTTGCACCCCCTTAGACGGCCTGAAAAATTCCGACGTGAAGTTTTTTTGCTGAATCGAATAGCATATCTCAATCTTGTAGGTGTAGGTAGGTACCTACAAATCCGATTTTTGTTGAAACAAATTTTTCAAAGTTTCCACCTCATTTTCAAACGGCCTGGAAAACTCTGACGTGAAGTGTTTTTTGTTCAATCCATTTCCAGGAATATAACATCTCAGTTATTCTACTCTATTTTCACCCTTTCAGACGGCATAAAAAACTTTGACGGATTTTTCTCGCTAAGCCAGTCAATAAGCGTATCATCATATTAAAATATGGTACGTGTACAAAGGTGTTGAATGAAAAACTAATAGCTCAATATTTTTCTCAGTGTGGATAGCTTCACACTGGTTTTATGAAGTCAGTCCAATCTGAAACTGTTATAGAAACACTGAAATATACTACTCTGAAAACTACAAAAATTTCATACTATATACACAGGGGCTCCGTTTGAGCCATCCTGTATACTAGATGAAGTCATGTACGCCCATTTTTTTGGAAAAACTGACAGGGTGTATCTCTGTTATATCTTTAGCCATGTGCTAAATTTATCGTACTGGAATGTAGATCTTATTAACGCAATTAATTGCCAACTATCTTCGAGGTATCTACAACCTTCGATAGCTCAGTTGGTAGAGCGGTGGACTGTAGTGGAATTCATAATGTAGACATCCATAGGTCGCTGGTTCAAATCCGGCTCGAAGGAGCTTTTTTTATTTTTGTTATTCACATTATCCCATTTTTCTTCAAATGGTTCACAAAATGTTTCTGAATAATTTTGAAACGTTGGTTTTCAAAGGTTATTCTAGTTTTTTTGACACAGAGGTAAAGTAATGAACCTTTTACTGTAAAAAGATGAAAATTACAAAAGTAACTGCTCAAAAAATTTACATAAGTAGTTGATATTAATAGACGTTGGTTTGGGTTTTGCAACCTTAAACAGATCAATAATGAACATTTTGGGGTGATTTCGTATGTTCCAGAAAATGACAAATTTTAAATTACCGGAAAATTTTTAAAATTGACCATCGCAAAAGAACAATTGCTTTTCGTTTTCTTTTTCACACAAACACTGAGGACAATTTTATAGTGACTTGTAGAAGGTAGGTTTCAGAGCTCTAAAGAAAACTGAAATGAACGAAGAATCTCTGGTCTAAGGTTTGTAAGTTGCCCGAAGATATACATATCAAATAATACCTGGTTTTATGCTCATTATTTCATTTGCAATAAATATATATACATATTTTAAAAAATGCGAAAAATCAATTTGATTTATTTTATTAAGATTTTCACTTTATAATTAAAGTAATTTTGAGTATTTTTATAGATATTTTGGTGGTGCTTGTCATCCATAATACAATTGCAAAACATTTAAATCAATGTCAGTTACCGTTATCAAGAGACACGACTTTGAAACGACGCGTTTGTCGAAAGCTAGTGTGACGTCACGAGATATGTGCGATTATCGGTACAACTTCCGAACCACGTCTGAACTGTTAAAGCGAAAAATCCAACGTTTGAGGTTTCAATGAAGATGTGTTCAATCCAGGAGAATTTTAAAAAGGCAAACTGAAGTAATTTATCAAGATATACTTATAACGCTTATGATATATTTCAATTAGAGTGATAAATTGTTTAAAAGAGTTTCTGAGGTCCACTCATTCAAATTGAATTTTTTTGTAGCCATATATAATAAAAGTGTATTCGCATGCATTTAAATATTTTTATTAACAGGCATAAATGCATTCATTTTAATATTAATTTGAAATAAATGTGATGTATTTACAGTAAAATTATACTCCCAACAAAAACAAGTTCATTTAACGAACACCTCTCTTCATAATGCTCTGTTAACTTTGTAATTTTTGGTAACAGTTACAAACAATTCGGTTGGAGTATTCCAGAATGAATTAGGATACCCATACAATACTTTTTTGGGATTTACGCTCCATAGTTCCACAACATGGGCAGATGAATACAGATAACCAAAAAATAATTGAACTTTCGAACTACTTAGACAGAATCGTCTGAAATGGTGAATCCTCGCCTGCTCCGTATTTCGTATATCTGGTGAAGTCACGTTATCTTTTCTCGCAACCGCTTATTCTAGGCTATATTATGAAGAATCGGATTCACTAAAAAAACTTTTTTTCGCTAATGAGCTTATTGGCTTATATTCGTTGCTAATGAAATGTATCAAATTCATTCGAGAAAAACATTTTGCTTGCTATCAAACTGAGTCGAAATGGTTGACTGTAGCAGGCGATTTCGGTAGATTTTATAATATGGCGGAAGCTTTCCAAAACTTTTCGCTTATTCGTCATTTCTTCAAGCAAAGAGAAAAACATGTGAACTTTTCGTCCCATAATAAAAATGTCGCAGTTTAAAAGATATTTCTCTCTAAGGCGCTAGATAATAAAAAAATTCAAAATTCGTTTCATCAGATCCACTACGTTAACTATTTTATTTGTGTATCGCAGTGTATCCCTATTCCCTGATATAAAATATTTACATCAACCGATAACAAATATTATGAGAATCTATGTTCCAATAACCAACTAGTTGCTGATATTTACACAGATCTTGAGTAAACAAGAATTCGGAAATTTACTATCCTAGAAGTAACGGTTAATTCTCAGTTTATAATGAGAAAACTTATCTTGGGATAAAGTCAACACCATGAATTCTTAGTTCAGAAATAATTTTTGTTTTCGAATGTGCCATTATCATTAGAAAAAAAATTTTGTTTGGATGTTCAACTTTTCAGTTAGATGACTCTAAAACATGAAATATTGGAAACGAAATCTGAAAGAATACAATGGAAATAATTTCTAGAATGCTAAATTTGGAATTCATATGTTTATATATTGATGTGATATATTCAGTGGAAGAACAATTTATTCGGATAGAACGTGAACTATGCATATTTTTATAGCACTTTAGTTTTTTTTCTCGGTAGCTACTTCCTTCTACCGAGGAAGTTACTTTGTTAGCGAAACGCGTCTAGAAATTAAAGTTTTTGTGAAAATTGTGTAATTATTATCATGAATAGACTCCTTGTGTGATTGTGAGATACCTTTTGATTTATTTTTAATTTCTAATGGTGGTTTTCGGTGAAATATGTTTTATTTTTGCAGAGGAGACTTTTGTATCTTTCAGCAGTAATACTCATATTTGGAAATAGGGCGATAAGATCTCTGTTATTTTATAATGTCGCTATATCTTGTACTAGAACGAGCAATAAATAATAAGGACCCCATTATAGAGCGCTGCAATATTATACTAGAAACAAAGAAATGTAGTTACCATCCCTTGAATATGAAGGATATATTTTGATTTGCATATACTTTACAAAATTTCGTGGTTGAAGTTTTTTGAAGTGGTCTTATACATATCTATATTACCGAAATCCTTCGGTAATATAGGTATAAACGAAAAAGAAATATTGCGTAACCAACGAGATGTACCGGGCAAGAAATTCACTGCCCGTAAATTTTTGTGGTTTCCTTTCCTCTCGCTTCTAACCAAACTTCCTTTGTTTCTCATTCGAATCGGTGAGTCTCGCTTAGACGATAGACCTTCGGACTACGGGAAATGGAAAACCTCGTTCGAAATATCCATTTCATTGTAAGGTTTGAGGGGTTTTTATTAATCAGTGCCATCGTGAGGATTATCCACCTTGAACTATAAAAATTCGTTCGAGTCAAAATCGTATCAAATTTAAAAGTATTCATTGATTTCATCACTGAATTACTGAACGTGATTTTGTTTTCCTGCTTTCTGGTTTTCTTCTGTAGGAATTCATTTCTGAATTTACTCCGGAAAATTTTTGGAAATTCCCCTTTCCATGTCTCAATCATCTTAGTCTTGGGCCTGTTTTATATGTATTCTCTGCTTTTTATGTATATCAGAAATACTTTTTTCCGAGGCCTCTCCCATGAATTTCTAGATTTTCTCTATTTTGATTCTGTATTAGATGATTTTTCGAAAACCTAAGTACTGATTCTTATCGAATCAATTTTGTGACTTCTCCAATATTAATGAAGGAATATAATTTTTCTCGATTTTGGTATATGAAGTATTCTCAAATAACTGAGCCAGATTATATTGTGTTTTATATTTATCTTGCACGAAACTCTTCACAAACTGTTTTCTTGTAAGTTTATTTTTAAAATGCCGAATTCCTTCAGAAATATTTTTTGGGTCAATGTTTCGTTAGAAGCATGTGACAGGTGTTGTCCGCATTTATTATAACTTGGGAACTTGGGAACTTGGGAATTTGAAAGAACCAAAGAATTTCCTTTATACCACTGAAGTTTTCATTTAAACGGTTCATGTGAAAATAACGCCTTATGAGGCAGATCTTCAACATTCTCCCTAAGGAAATTAATAACTCCAAAGTATTTGAGTGAATGGTGAAATTTGGTCAAATTTTGTTTGAATTTCAAAAGTACAGAAAATAAATTACAATTGAAACTAGATCGATGGCTGAGAAATCGATGGTTTTCGGACAATAACAGTTTCCTATATAACCCAAGATTTTTTCTCATAAGTTCTCTGCCGTATCGAGTTTCCGATGTTATTTATTGGGGTGTGTGAGCAACTTGGCAGAGGAAATTCGTAGCATTTGAACGTCGATCGCAATCACTTCTAGATATGTGACAGTAACAATAGTCAACGACATGTGTTGAGTATTTTACAAGTTTGGTTTTGAATCTATGTCTGGGTGGTTCATATATCTGAGAATCTGAATATACATTTCTTGTTTATTTTGATAGTATTTTACAAAAGATTGGTAGTTTTATAGGTTAGGTAGGGAGCTAGGCCATACTTAATTGAATCTGTTGATTTACGAGATTGCCCACTATCCATCATGAACTGGTTGGATGTCGAATGTTAAATAGGATACAAATAAAACCTGCTGCAAAAATATCATCTTTCTTTAGTTTTCATTTCATCATTTCAATTGTGAAAATCTATTTTCACAGTTGTTTTGGTCGTATTATATGTTCACTTTCGTCTTTAAAGTAGATTCAGAGCTGACTCTCTTTTTGATTCAATACATTTTTTCTTTTTGATCTCCTTTCCGGTATTGGTGAAATATACCCCTTCCTGAATTATGACAATCTGTGTCTTTTCTCGATTGTTTTCAAATCGTTCTTTCTTTTGGTTATTGACCTGGTATCTATTATAGAAGTCCTGCCGTTTTTTTCAACGGGCTGTTGTATTTCAATCTAGAAGCATTATGCTCTTCTGCTTTTGATTATTCGCTTCTTGGTATAACTCAAAGTCAGCTTTTCAGATACTTGGAACACTTTTGCAAACTAGAAATTTGCTTTATAAAGGTCTTTGGATCATTACTCTCATATATTGAGCCCCACAACTTGACACGGCTGGATTCTTTCCAGTACTTATGCCTCCTCATTGACTGGAAAAATATTGTAGCTACATATTTTATCACCAAGTAAAGTTTTAGTTCTTTCACTTAGTAATTAAAAAGACTATTTCGATATTGATTCATCGAATAAATCATCGGTGCACTGATTTTTATTTCAAATATGTTCAAGGTCACTCCAAATTAGCCACTCGATGAAGTAGTTACTAAGAGAATTATTGCACACCCATGATTCATCAGATTGCTTATATTGAGTATATATATTGAAATGTTCAAAGTGACTCTTCCAGCGGATATTTATAACTTTCTGGTCTCACTGATGGGCATGTAAATGATAGCGGCATAAGTATGGTGAAATAAATACGAATATATTTGATATATGAGTATTGTATGTTTGATCATAATTGGAGTTCTTAAACTATAATTATTATGCCGTGCATTCCAGTTGAAACAAGCCATCCTGAATGAATAATTCAAATTGAGACTTTAAAAAATTGTGAAACACAGGAAAACATTTCTACGTAAAAATCAACCCCTTGTCATCCATAAATTTGGTGTTGGGATTATTACTGATCAGATTGATAAATATTTCTTCTATCGAGAAAACGGATGAGGAGTGCAAAAATCTTTAGTATTTTTCATGAACCTCTGACTCTCTGATATGTTTTAGATTATATTGAAACAACTAGGTAACCTTCATTCATTGTTTTATTGGGGTGCAAGTGCAAATTAGTTATTCTGCAATGCAATTAAATTCCTATAAAAGTCGAAAGTCAAACTGCGCCCCTGCTTCCGCAAACTCAATAGCACGTTATTTCCACCTGGGCAATACGTCCTAATATGAGTGAAGGGATTATAGAAATTATTTTTGTAGCACAATTGTATTTGAGTAACGATTTGAACTTGTATACCAGAATCGAAGTATCACGTCGAATTTACCGTCACGCTGAATAGTTTGTCTGTTGTATTGAGCAGGTAGCGCCACAAGGGTCAATGTTCAGGTGGCTCATTCTTGCGAAGGTGGATGTTGTGTGCATCTATTTGTGTACTTCAAAGCCATCCGTCGACGTCATACGAGCCCTTTAACTGAAACTCCCTTCTAGGAAACGGAATGAATTAACAATGTATCTGAGAGCGTACAATCAGGTGTGTAAATTTGGAGCATCTGCTCGGGCAATCTTGAGAATTCTCTAGAATTAGTCGATGGCGCGCGAATGTACGATTAGTTGAGATCTAGCTTCATTCAGATATCAGAGATAGGTATAATACAGAAGAGTTGGTCGTTATTTTTGTAGAGTTTCACTCTCAGATCCTTTTCTTCAAAGTTTTCAGTAGTACTCACTCTATGAAAAAGTTATTATTAATTTGATGACACATATGTGAGAAAATCTAGTACCTTCTTAAACTTTTGTTTCTCTTTACAAAAGTTTCTGAAAACTATTTTCAAATTGTGGTATTTTTTATTCTTTCGTTTTATGGATTTATGACGTGCTCCATTTTGAAGGAAATATCCTTTATTCAATTTTATGGAAGGCATCAGAACGAAATATGAGGACCCAAGGTTAAGTCCCTGAATCATACTGCAAGGTCGAGTGATGGAAAAATTCTAAATTGGATCTGTAAGAACTTACCTTTTATATTAAATGAAATATCACCACAAACATGATCTGACGTCGTCACAAGTGACTCAGTAATAAAATATATGCGAGTGGTTTCCAACCAGAACCAGACAGTGCAGCCTGGAACCTTCGTCCGATTTAAAATGATGACAGTTATATACTTCAAGGTGATAACGAATAAATAATGCGCGAATATAATGTTACGAATCGACCTGATTTAACTGTACTCTTTTGCGGAAAGGAATCATTGGAGATGGCTTTAATGGCTGGTGTGGATAATGAAGACACATGGTACGATGTTTCATTTTCTGGTATAATTTTCGGTTTAGTAAATATTTACGAGATTTCTTCATGAAGGTTTCAATGGTATGAAACTTTGAAATTTTCTGTACTTGGGTTTTCTGCAAAATTTGGGAAACTTCCAAAAAAAGGAAGAAAACAATCATTTTCGAGTGTATTTTTTCTATTAACTGCATAACTTGTGATAAACATACTTATTCTTGCGACTAGGTGATTATATGGGAGTTTTTCTACGTTGCAAGATTGAAATTATAATTGAAAATAATATTTTTTATTTTAATATTTGTCGAGACAGTTTGAAAATGAATCAAATCAAATAAAATAAACTGCTATAATTATTTTTTCAATTGTGAAAACAAAGGCAAAATTAAATAATACAAGTTGCTGTTGAATAGTGCATTTTCCTTGTGAAAAATACTTTGCTTTTCCGCAATAACTTATCCACACCTGCATAAAGTTCTCTATTGAAATTTTAATTTTCTTCAAGTTATGGAAAGTGAGAATCCCCAGATAAAAGCAAATTTTTCATTTTCTGAAATTGTTTTGGTGGTAGCGCCATTCAGTGCGATATCTTTTTAAGTATATCAATATTTACATTTTTATTTATATTATGAATGTATACGCCTTTTGGTATCATTTTTGTGCCAATTATTACGTATTTGTTTCAGTCTGATGATCATAAAATTAAAATTCGTCGTTTGTCAGTCTGATATTCAGTCGAAGCTATGGTCTCTCAAATAAATACATTAATATTCCCAACTACATAAAAATGTACGTATGATCCTGCGAGCGTAAGTATTAGATATCAGAAATTCATATATGCTTGATGATCATAATTCTAAACGAATTGAAGGTAATATTTGTTATTGTGTGGTTTAAAGAAAACTAAAGAAACACTCTTACAAATCCATAAACTTTTACGAATTTTGGCGAAGGTGTCGGTTGAAGTTTCAATTTCGATTGATCCATTTACAGAAAATATTCATTTTCGATAGTACTAAGAAACAAAAGTGACTATATTCACATATTTTTCATGTAGTTTCGGGCAAAAATTGTTTATTTATAACATTTTGCACCATCTTTGGGAGTCCGGCATATTAGATGTAGAATAGTAATTTTATTTTCTGTATTATTTTCAAACCATTTCATTTGGTACCCAAAATCACGGGGGTGCATAAAAAACTAGTCCATATTATCCCTATTACTTTATGCCAACTCTTTCATTTCATATCCATAACATGGATTTGTGTGAAACAGTAATCCGCCATCTCGGGCGATTTAGTTAGAGTGAAATCATGTTATTTTTCATATTTTTTCCAGAAAACTCTTTAATTTGATTTTTATCATAGGTGGTGCATAAAAAACTAGTCCACCTTCTTGGGCGGTCTGCCATATTGGATCTAGAGTGACGCAATATTATTTTTTGTATTCGGATTTTCATTTGATACCCATTTCTATTGGTTGAATTGAATGATCTAATACGTGTTCAATAAAGTGCAGGTACCCAGCCTTAGTTTATGTTAATTCCTTCTTCCTTTCACTTGAAATTGTTTTTGTGTTTTTGACTGTCTACTTTAT
>WOGL01000527.1:0-14317 GCA_015342145.1 Leptinotarsa rubiginosa | reverse complement strand
CACGTGTTTCGATCACCAAGTGATCATCTTCAAAGAGGAAGATTAAAACTAGAATCTAGTTTCAGTTTTAGGTGTTGGAGAAAAAACTTCAGTTTTGTAAAAGCTGACTATCGACAACTCACCAAGAGTCGATTTTGAAATGATCGATGAATTTTATTTGAAAAATTTGCAATCCTTTGGTACCGAAATGAAGAATGAAAAATTGAAACGGTTGGTGGTATATTTAGTAGGTCCCTTTTATTCATATGACATTCATTTCAGACTCTATCTTTTGTCGAAGGATGGAAAGTTTTGATTTTATTTTTATTTTATCTCGGCCAAGGAGCAGTATGGTGACTGAAAAGAGAAGCAAGAATATGTACAGTGAAATGTACAATTACTCCAGAACATATCAATCCAAAAATAACATGAAAAATTATTTTTCGGAATGTGAACTAATGAAACGGAATATACAGCAAAATAGGCACCCGCCGAGACCTACCTTTAAAAAAAAACGTTCTTCAGTTAGATAATTGTAACAGTTGTATTCACACCGAGTTGACAACAATAACAACAAAAATGGCGTCTGTCAAATGGGATCATCAGATATGTGATTGGATATTAAAAACCAATACACGTGGCAACTCCGCTCTAGACACGATACATTTTATTGGTCAACAGACACGCGGCCAATTCAAATGTTTGCTTTTCGAATTGTTCTTTTTTCTTTAAATATAAAGAGATCTTGGGACCGATTAGGCTTGATAAGTATAGTATACTCCTAACTCGATCAGTCTATAAGCAAACCAGTATCATTTTCCATAGCATGAAACTAGCCCATACTGTTTCTGTCGAAAGATGTTTTTCTGTTAACCTGCTGTCGCCTTTCAATGAACTCAAAAGTAGAAACTTGTTCGAGCTGATGATTTACGAGGTCTTACCTTATAATGTGCTATTTCTAGCACTGCCTACCGTCCAAGGCAATGAAAATCGATCGTCCGGCCTCTCGGATCGAACTACCGTTTCACCTGACGGTCGATTGAATGAGTTTAGAAAACCGTAAAACGTTTTTCACTATAGAATACCTTGTTTATGTGATGCTCTGTTTGGAACCTTTGGTATAGTAATGAATATTACCGGAGTTTAATCTCAACACCAAACTGTTATTTCAACACCTCGACACGTATTTCGATCACCAGGAGATCATCTGAGGAAGCTATAGGTTAGTGAAACACGTGTTACGGTTTTATGAACTGTTCAAGAAATCCCATAATATAGTGTTTCTTGAATACCATAAAATTTGTCCATTTCCAGATCCTGTACCAGGAGGTTGCAACTTGACCTTCGACACTGTTTTAGCACCATACCAATTAACATCTTATAACGATGAATATATAACAGTCAAAAGCCAACCTCCATCGGCATACGGAGTATCCTGCGACACAAACAAAATAAAAGTCGACATGTTCCATCTATACCTTCCGGAGTATGACCGGAATAACGAGACGTATTTTGATGGAATTGAAAAGATGTTATCAGTGGAGGATATTTTGAAATACGGCACCAAAGTGCCTGAGATCGAAGGGTACTTCAAATTTCGCCGGCTATATAGTTCATATAGAGGGACTGGGGAGGTATTCGGGATAATCGCGACGTATAATAACAAAAGTGCAGCGTATGTTCCAGCAGTTTCCTATGGATGTGATTTGTTGGATTGGGATCAGAACTGCATTGGACCAGGTTAGCCCTTTATTACGAAAAAGCGATGCAATGTATAAAATTTCAATTGAATTTCAGTTTGCAACAGAATCTTATCTAGATTCAAGTTCCCATTTTGTTTATTGTTAATAAAATAATCAGAAATCAATTATATAAAACAGGACTATTAGACTATTCTAAATTTTTTACTGGAATATAATCCTGACAAACAACCATTACATCTGGACCTTCGACCTGGACTAGTTGCCTTGGACCTGTTTCAATAAAATGTATCTCAAATCTGAACAAGTAGGTTTGGTAGATACTACCAAGTGCCGAATGTTCTTGTTCGGAAAGTAAATAAGGTGGTAAAAACTAACTCCTCTTGCCTATTTTTAGTTAGGAAGGTCCTTTCGGAGTTCTCGATAGTCACTGATAGCCCTTTCTCTATTATATAGGCAATTAGTTCGCGTACAGCGAGAGGAGTACTTATCCGAATCTCCCGGAAAGGAGGCAGAGTAGGCGATTATATTCGTCGTGCCTTCTCCGGATAGATCTGTCTGAATGTATAGATCTAACCAAGACAGCAGGGCCCTCTTGCAATAGCAGTTCTCTTGAGCAAGCTTCATACACATATCACTGTGTCGAGGAGAGATACATATGCCAAGCAATGAATATCTGGAAGAGGAATTCGAAACATTCACCTCCTCCAAAATACGTACATATTAGGATCTGAAGAATGTTTGTCTTCCTTTGTGAAGAAACTGGCACACATGTCTATCAGATATAATAAATATAAAACAATATGAATGTACGTCGTCGTATGAGCTAGGGTGGCAGTTGTTTTCCTGAGGAATTTGCCAGATTTTTCTGTTGGTCGAGGTGAATCTATTATAACGGTCTCGACTAATTTCGAAAATTCCAGATTTCCGTCATAGCATAGCATATAATTTTCCAAATATAATGAAAATGTTCAAATGAGTTATTCTTTCATTGTGTGAAATTATTTTTATTAATTTGATACTTTTCAGTTTCAGGCTTCTGGAAATTTGTCTGCGCCCTGCTTTTAATATTTGGATTGTTTGTATGTTTTCTCGGACACAGATTTTTCAAGGTGACTTTATACCTTATTGGGTTCACTTTTGGGGTATTCATCACCTATTTAACCATATCTCTGGAACAGAATTTAACTGTAAATGGTAAGATTTGGAGCAGTATGAATTTGTCAGATAAAATATTTAAATTTTTTCTATATTTTAGAAAAGGCAATTACCTCCTTCGTAGTTGGTTTTTTGTATGGTGTCTTTTGGACGTTCATCTGGTGGAAATTTGGGATACCGCTACTCTCCGTAAATCTAGTTTTTGTGTTATCAGGATGTCTTGTTGCTTCAGTCATTTATTACGCAGGAGTTGGTGAGCAGATTTTTTTCAAAAGCTATGTCGCCATAAACGATTATCAGGAACTGATATAAAGTCATTTGTTCAAATAAGAGGCTTAGATTTAGATACCTGAGAGTTAGAGAAATACAGTAACGAAATATTCTTATATTATCCTATGAAAAACAGTTTATGTGCAGAAGTCAAAGTTTTTTGTATTGCAACCTTCCACAATTCCAAAAATAAAGCCTAATCAATAGAGGATTTGTTAAAGTGTAAATAAAGGCAAACTGTACTAATTTCTATAAGTTCTTATAAAAAATGACGAGATGTCTTTATTTCTTTTTTGTATTGCATGCAGCTGAGGTCTCCGTTATACAACATTATTTCATTCAGGTGTCCTGTAAATAAACACGATCCCTATATATTTTCTCGTGTTTGTTGTCAATTATATTTTTGGAAGATGTTACTGTAATTAAACACAAAATGTACTCTTAGGAAGATGCTGATGATAAAAATGGGGTACGTTTTACAGATGTTACTTCAATAATACATTATGTTTGTTGGATTTTTTCCTCTTCTAAAACATAAATATTCTCTTCATCATTATAACATAAGCTACAATCAACAGTGCTTCAAAATGTGATCAGGAACTATAGTAAATGATTTTTTGATAATAAAATGATATTTTTTCGTACTATTTGCTTTCAAACGTTAGTTTCTCTAGAAGCCATGCATAAATTTTACAATTTGGAATTCATCTATAATAGTTTCATATAAAATATATTATATTTTGTTCCAGCTGATATAGATATTTTCACTAACGACATCAACTTCTGGGTGATCTTCTTTTCTATAATTTTGGGCTGTTTAATCCTATTCGTGCCTTTTACAAGAATGAGTCACATCGTCACTTGCAGCTTTGTGGGTTCTTACGCCTGCATAACAGCCATGAACCATTATGTTGGAGGAAATTTGCAGTACATCGTCATCAATACGTTCAGAAGAGCTACAGTGAAGCACTTCAATTATGCAGTAATTGATCCGCCATTCCAAATTTTAGGTAAGTATGTGGAGCAATAATAATTAATTAACCCATTTTTCTCCAATAATGTTTAATAATTAATTAATTAATTAATATATATTAGTTATTAATGAAGTGATTCAGCAAATAATAATAATAATAATAATAAATGGTCTTTATTTTTATCCTGGCGTAGTTTAGCTTACGCTATTCTACCACTCAACCAAGTTCTACCACTCAACCAATAATCCGAAAATTCATCATAATTAATGAAATAAACTGTTCAACAGTTCAAATGAAATTTTCGCCAGAAGTGCCTTGTTTAAAATGAATAACAAGTAGAAATTTTTCAAAAATGTACCTACTTATATATTTCACAAAATTCTTCTTTTTATCTACAGAAGATATCGTTCCTTTTTTACAATTTTTTTTTATGATGAATGTTGTTGTTCTATATGGATATTAATCTGAATATTCACATAGAATTATAAAGTGTGACTTATTAATAACCTTGAACATGAATAGATTACAAGTCGACCGTCGTGGGTCGGGAATCGAGGTACGAACATATAAAAAGAGAGATGGTTTTTATACCAATATATGGATTACCGATATGGGGTGATACAAATACACCTTCCCCTCTAATATCACAAATGAGAGGTGATGAAAAAAAGCACTATCAATACCTTAAACGTTCTGGAGGTTTAAGTTGGCTTCTTCTTCTCAGTATGCGATCGTTATGCTCGAAATCTTTGTCGCCGTCATCACCGTTATCGCCACTTTCACTTATACTATCCTTATCCGTGTTAGGAATCACACGTTAAAAGGTAAGACTTCGTTAATCCTTAGCTCGCACAAGTTTCAGCTTCTGAGGGTTGTCGTTCGTAGGGGTGCGACAGCTGGTTATCGGAAAAACAGATTTTAAACAGATTTTTTTATGATCAATATTTACAGTCGTTACAGTATTTACAAATAAGTCTGATCGAGGAATGATATCGACATTTGACGTCACTATTGTATTTTTTTTCAGGTATATACTCTTTTTTTAGTTGATTTAAATGACGTTTCCATATCATTCCTCGAGTTGTTCGAATTCTGAAAGTTCGTTTGCCAAGAACGTCTATTATAATATCTTGACACCACTTATCCGAATTTTGTCTAAAATCGCGAGCCCAAACTATATCATTTGCCTCGAAGCTTTATTCCCTTTTTCTTTCCTTAAAATTACGTATTTGCATGTTTTGTTTCCTGCGGATTGTATTTGGAATTGATGGCAATAATAAATCGAATATACATCGCAATTTACGTCCAAGCAACAATTTTGCAGGCGTTTCCCCTGTTGTTTGCGGGGTGTTTCTGTAATGAAACAAGAATCGATTTATTATCAGATTGAAATCGATATTACTTTTACTGTCGTGTGTTGCTTTCAAAATTGCTTTTTTCATTAGTGGCAGGATGATAAGGATCGTCAGTAATATGTTCAACGCTACTGGTTTCGAGAAAATTTTTAAAACTTTCAGACAAAAACGTTTTGGCATTGTCCGTACAAAGTTGAAAGTGCAAACCAAATCTTGCAAACAGGTCCCTAAAAATTTTTATTGTAGTGGTAGCTGTAATATTACTCACTTCAAAGCATTCAATCCACTTTGATATGGCATCTTGTACGACTAAAAAATTTTTACCAAAAACTGGACCGAAAAAATCGGCATGGATTCTAGTCCAGGGTTCCTTCGACCAATCCCAGGTGACTAGAACGGATTTTGGTGGATTATTTCCATGTATCTTACAAGCGTCACAGGTTTTTGCAATTAAACTCAATTTGATTGTCTGTCGACGGCCATCAAAAATATGAACGTGCTAAACCCGTCATTTTGACAATTCCCATGTGCGAACTATGGAGTTCTTTTGAAATACTCTTCCTGTATTTATTTGGCTCAATCAGTCAATATTCCCACATTAAACAGTCATGCTCGATTGAAATCTCATTTTTTCTAATAAAAAACGGAATAAGTTTTTTCGAAGGACATTGACCTAGGCAACCGTTTTGCACATAAAGATATTTTACTTAAAATAGGATCGACTTTTGTACTTAGTCTGTCTTTGAAGTGTATCAAATTTATTTTATAATCTGATTCTTCCAAATACTTGAAATAGGAAATATTTGAAATATCATCTTGTTTTTCACACTTTATAGTGGGCCTAGATAAAAAATCTGCTGTATTATTCATAGATTTCACATATCTTATCTCATAATCAAAACTGGATAAAATATGTGCCCATCTTTGCAGGCGGTTCGCTGCAAACATTGAAAGTCCCTTCTTATCGCCAAATATTGTCAACAGTGGTTTGTGATCCGTGAAAAGAAGGCATTTTTTCCGTGTAAATATTGAAAAAACTTTTTAAATACGAAAATTGTTGCTGCCGCTTCCTTCTCTATCTGTGAATCTTCAGCAGAATTGAGCAAAAGCGAAGCAAATGCTATATGTCTCTCCTTATTATTACTGTAAGTGTTGCACCGAGTGCAAATAAAGACGCATCAACTGTCAGTTTGATAGTCCGATCAGGGTCAAAATGAGCCAAAACCGGAGCAGGCATGAGCAATTTTTTTGCTCTTTCGAATGCCATATCGCATTCTTCCGACCAAGTCCACTTGGTATTTTTCCTTAATAAACTACACAATGGCCTAAGCGTATCTGAAATATTGGGTAGAAATTCACAGTAAAGTAAAAGTTTAACATACCCAAAAAAGATTTGAGCTCAGTTACATTTTTTGGAATCGGAATGAATTTTATTGTTAAAATTCGTTTTTCAGAAGTATGGAGTCCTTCTTTATCAATCACATGACCCAATTAGGTAACAGATTTTTTTAATAAAAAACATTTTTCCTTCTTCACTTTCAATCCGCATTCTCGTAACCGATGGAATACTTTATCCAAACGTTCAAAATATTCTTGTTAATTTTTTCCGGTTACGAGAATATCATCCAGAAAGCAAACGACTCCAGACATGTTCTGGAACAATTGATCCATTATTTTCTGGAAAATAGCAGGCGCACTGACAATGCCATACGGAAGATGAAAACAAACCCTTATATGTAGCTATGGTAACCAATTTCTGAGAATCTTAAGACAAAAGTACTTGCTGATAAGCCTCACTCAGATCTATTTTCGAAAATTTCTCGCCACCCTCCAATTGTGAAAATAAATACTCTATGCGCGGCAGAGAAATATGCTGAAAAATCAGATGAGGATTTAAAGTAATTTTGAAGTCGCCACACAGTCTCAATTCCCAAAATCGAAAGTTAGGTAGCTAAAATTGACATGGCTGAATTCCTTATGAAATTACCTTTTTACCTATGTATCACACTTACTACTTTCCCTATTCAAATTGTTTGGGTGATTGTCACCGAGGGGTGGGGGAAGAGATATGACAGTTGAGGTTATGATAGGAAGATGTCCCCCTTGGATCAAAAATCGACGTGTTTTTGCATTTTTTTCAGAACACATGTGTTTTGAAGATATTCGATCTGTTTCGTTTTCGGTGCCCCACCTTGTAATGTCTTTCATTAAGCGCTTTATATCTTTAAATTTAATTCAAGCGAAGTGTGTGTAAAATATCGAATTTTTTTATTCGTCTGAAAAACCTATTGATGCCATTATGCGTAGAATATAACACAGTTCAAATGTCCGCCACGGCTTCTCTGGGTGGAGCGCATCCGAAACGTCCTACTTTTCTCGACTCTGGCGCATAAATCGGTTTGAATTTATCCGATGGCATGGGTTATGTAAGCTTCGAAGATCGCTGTGCTTTGTGGCTTATTCGCATACACCTACAATTTGAGAAAGTCTCACAAAAAAAGTCTAACGGGATCAAATCGCACAATCTTGGTGGTCTGTTCACTTCACCTACACCTGAGATGACCGTGCCCTTAAATCGTTCGTACAGAATATCCAATATGGCATGAGCTGTGTGTCAGCTCAGTTGTCAGCTAGTTGAAACTACATGTCGTTGATGTCCAGATCTTCCAATGCAGGCCAAAAAAAGTTGGTAATCATCACATACTAGAGTGGGCCTCATCGATGTGCATTTTTCGATGAAAATTAGGGTCACTTGTCAACTGCTCCAGAGCCCATTCAGCAAACACAGTGGACTCAAATTTGTTCACCTCATTGCGAATAGTCCTTTCGATAAAACGATTATGGCGACCACAAAATGGGCGAAGCGTGCGGTGCGTTGCCCGTCCAAGGTGATTTGGCAAAATGGCCATTATCAATTGTCAAAATTCGGAAGTCCCTGTTGGAAGACCCTATAGATAGAGTATTTAACATATTTGTTGTATTGTATTGCTATACTTGTAGAAAAAAGGTAATTCCTTCAAATGAAGAATCAGCTTATCAATTGGTCAGTATGACGTGAAAACAATATTATTTTGTGAGGTCAATACTATTTTCAAAATATGTAACATGTTATAAATTACTTACTTTCTTGAAAAATCGTATAGAAATGTTTGCTCATTATGAAGTTAGAAAGACACGAAATGAATATACTCGTTTCAGCGCTTTAAAAAAGTATAATGAGAAAAAAGACATTGGTGTTTGGACTACAGCTTATGTGGATCAAATATATTAGGAACAAAAACCTCTTAAGTTATTGTCCACAATTTTATATCGATCACTCAGAATAAGTCGATTACCCCTTTTTTAAGTTAAACACTGAGGTCCCCTCTGAAAAACTTTCTGAAAAGTTTGTCATGGCCACTAAAAGGTGATTACATTGGTCCGTCTTTAATGAAGATATGTCAGGAGTACTAGACGTTCCGGCAGAGTTACCCAATGATTCAGTTCGAAAGCCCCTACTATTCAATATATACATGTCGGACTCATACAAATATATCATTTACCTATATACAGAAATTTTATTTCTTATACCGAACCCAAACGAAAAAATCGAGACCACGTTTGGTCAAAGATTAATGAAGATTTCAGAAATGATTTTTACTTGGCGAAAAAGCAGTGGCTTAACAACTTTGTCTTCGAATAATTCTGTAGAAGTTTCGCGCGGACCCCACTGGCAAGAATAGAAACTATGTCGTGCAACAGGTGATGTGTAGAAGAAGCGGACTACTCCCCAAAACTAATCTCTCTCTGAAATATACCCCTTTCAATTTAAGCGTACTACTTTTCACAAACATATCTAGGGACATAACCGAAGTTATAACAAAAAGATTATCTTTAACCTAGCAAAAAGTCCCCCTCTTTTCACCTCAATGAAACAATTTTTTTCCAGATACTGTAAATTCCTTCCTTTGGGTTCTACTGTTTCTGTTTGGTGTCTTCGTTCAAATTCGGGACCAACATGGGAAACCACCGTTCCCTCCAAACCGAAGCGGAGTTATACGGGCAGCTACAGTCACAGAGAGAACGCCACTGATACATCCCGAAACAGTGGCCGCCCCAGAATACGTTTAACATTAAAATATTGATTGTATTTCCCCACACATCGGAAGTTTATATGGGTATACATTTATCTATCTAATATACATTCAGGTATTCAACCTTCCACCTAGAAAGAGTTGATTATTTTATCTTTTTTAATTAATGAATCTAACATCATCGATTGGTATAATCGTTACTCTCTACGTAAATAATATCAAATCATGTTCATCAGCAAAATATATTTTTGTATTGTTATAAGGCTTGGAAATAAAAGTTTTTCATTTAGTTATATTTTTATTATTCCACAAACTGTCCTTTTACACAACTACACAAGTATGTACTACACCTACATTAACTGCAATGTATGTCAATTATTAATTTGTTTAAAATTAATCACAGCAACAGGAATTTACACAACATTTATCATTAATACTTTCGAATATCACTATACATTCTATCACCCAATCATGACAATCTCAAAGAGAAGTTTAAATTATTCAAATATGACTGGAACAAAATCCAAATGAACCTTGCGATATCACAATTCAATAGTGGTTCTGGGTATTTTCTAAAATCATCAAAACTATTCATCGTTTGACCGGTTTCAATTCTATTCCTGCTATTTAAATAGCAGAAACAAGTCAATTTTACAAATTCATGTCTTATTACAAAACAAAAAAGAGCCTTGGTAAAACCCTGTTTGGATGGTTTTTACAAAATGAATACAGAAAATGGAGTTTCGAATATAATACAACTATCTCAAAACATATGAAACCACTTCATGAAAATATTGGCGATTACATGTTTTCATATTCTGCTCCAATCCATTTTGATTGAAGGTCCACTACTGATATATATCTATTATGCTATATGGTCGAAGGTTCCCTTCAATAATCTTTCACTTCCATGGAATTCAATTTCTCATAGTAATTACAATATTCTATTTATGTTATTTCAGAAAACTTTGCTTTGATGTTAAGTAATCGTGTGGTTTTTTTATTCCTAGATACAAGCCTTTTGAAAATTAAACTTCTTGAGAAGGTTGTCTTTATTGGGCTACTATGGAGAAAAAAATGTGCCTAACGAATATAAAATTATTAACACAGTTGGTACACATATTAACATTACTTCATAAATATTAAAATTAAATAGATACAGTTATTGCTATGTTACAATTCGAGAACTCAATTGATGATTTTGTACAAAGATTAAGGGTTGCCATTACCTAACGTGTGACCTCAAAGGGTTGAATCGGTTTTCGGCGTTTTTTCCAAAATTTATTATTGGGAAAAATAATTAAGAAATAGGACACACTTCGTCAACATTTTGTTTTTTTTTCATAGATTTCTAGATTTTTATTATCGAGAACCACACAAGTTTTATAAAATTTTGTTCAAGCCTTCATAAACAAGAATTCTTATTGGATAATTAAAATTAAAATAATATTTCAGCTAAGTGTGACTGCAGTCTCCAAATATTTATTCAAAAATAGTCGAAATAAACAAAAATCTTTGACCATCCTTTCACTGTTTCATTCTTGAAAATCAAAATGAAATTCACACTAACGAAGTCAACAAAACAAAAGCATCCAGCGGTATCATATTCCAAGTAGCCATATCTGCTCAGAGATATTAAATATCCCTAAAATAAGTTATTTGTTGCAGTAATACAGAAAGTAAGTTACAAAATCTTATTCTTCTGATAATTAAAAAATATTTGCCAAAATGCTACTAGAGTATTTGGTCAATACGTCGCGTCGTGCGTCGGCAGGCCAAGATAAATTTCTTGGTTTTCGATTTCATCATAGTTGACCTGAGGAAAACAAACGCCTGGTGTTTTGACAAATCGAGGTCAATATCAATAGAGAAAACCTCATGCATCGGTTTATCTTTGTGTACCCGCAGAAGCAGAGTAGTTTCTGCGACATCATTGTCAGTCACAGCGGTATGGTCTACCAGTGCCATAAATCAAGCTTAGCTCAAGCTCCTACTTCGAAATAAAAATTCCAACTGTCTCATGCAGACAAAGGCGTCCGAACTACTGATGACTTCAGTCTCTTTCTAGAACCATTATAAATATACCCACCCATTATTTGATCAAAATTAATATTACTATCCATGATAATGATCATCCAATTGTCACACTATATATTTTATTCACCACTCAACAGATCAACTAATGAAATTACTGGGTAGTGATACGGGTGAAAATTATGTATACATATATCATCATGGATAGAAGCATAATGTTATAGAGATATTCCAAATCCAAAGACCCTCTTTCTTTGTGAAAAGTGCATATGGAAATGAACACATTTTTTGGGTTGTCACTTCGAGTTGATGCAGCTCCCCCAAGAGAAAACTGAAATCAAAACGGCAGACACCCAAAGTGTCTTCAGCATCCAAATCCTGAAGGATGCGTCCATTTAGGAGTTACACATCCTCTACAGAATCCTCACATATTTTTTCAATATAATATGTCGGTGTAAATTTGAATATTCCAAATTTCATAAGGCCATAACATCGACCGTATGCTCCTCAGCCTGCGGTATAAAGTCGCGAGTTTTTTTTCAATGCAAAAGATGCATCCAGAAAAGAAAGGGATTAGGTGAATCCCTTTGAAACTCACCCATTCTGAAAGTGAGTATGTTATCTCTAGCAGAAATGATACTATGCTCAAAATCAGAGAATTGAGAATTTCCTCCAAAGAAATTTGTGATCTATGAGGTAAATATTTTTGTCCACTATTAGAACATATTTTATCTACTTTGTCTGGGAGTTCATCTAAATTGATGGAAGCATGTCCTATACATTGTGAGAACAGCTGAAATATTAAGAAATGGCCACCCTTATTCAAAATCCTCAAGTAGAAACTCCAACTAAAGGTCTCCTAAGTTTCCTAATCGAGTCTCGTCGACAAATTATTGCAAAATTTACAGAGAACATTCGTTAAAAGAACTATACAAAATATTTACATATATTGCCCTCACTTGTTGATTACCTTGGCAACAGAGTTCGCCGTCCACAAATTCAAACTCCCCTCAAATATTTACACTATGCACAGAGTACCCTGCAGTCCGGCTGACGAAGCCGCGAGATTCAATCGCGTTGTGGGCAACAGTTACCTGTCGAAGCGTGGGTAAAGCAGAGATGTCACCATCCTCAATTAAGAGGCTTCTTCAGGTGGCGGCGCGCTGATGATAGGGGGCGTCATGGTCGCTTGCAGGGACGGGTTTTCCTGGGGCACGAGCAAGCTCGGTGGAGGAAACCCGAAGAGCTGAGATCACTGAATTCGAGGCCAGTAACTTGACGTGAGGTCGGCGGACTGGCTGGGGATTTGAACTGGCACCGACACACCGGCGGATATGACACCTGAAAAGAAGGAAAACGAGTATTAGCATTATTCTTGAATAGGAGGGTGATTGTGAGAGAGTGCGAAAACTTTTGAAATATCTCAACTGTAATTTCTTAAATCTGTCAATTAAAACTTCTCTAAACACAGGGACTCTGTACCTCGAAAGTTTTGACTTAGAGCGATGATAAAGACCAGTTCTTTCAACTGATTCCATCATTGCTACCTCAGATATGTAAAACAATCAGAGTCGTCAAATCTGACTAACGTTACCTATTTTAGGCGCGAATAAAAATCTATTTTCGGATTGCGAATATCAATGTTTGTTTTTTAAGATATTCGCAAAAAATTTAAATTGAGAAATTTTAGCTCTACCTCATCTACTTAAAATAACATAACATTTTTCTTGTGACGTTTTCTTCTTCAAATACACATCATGAACTTTCCATAATACGAACGTCCAGTTCTTTCCGTCGATTTCAGTAAACGTTACCATAACAAATGCAGATAGAATTATGACATATGCATTTCTTGGCGTTTCTATTCCAAAAACGCTTATAAAATTCATTCATTAAAAAAAATCTGTATAGAAAAAATATGGTATATTAATAAATAGAAGAGAATGGACTTGCAAGTAAAATGCGTTGTACTAAAGGTGGATTCGTGCAGTATCAGCTTACATTTCACTTTCATTTTTACTTCAACTATAAATTTTTCACTGGGATAGGTATAACGGATACTTTATACAGCATTATTGTTTCCGCATGCGCACTCATCAAATTCAATCACATGGATTCATCAACAACAAAGTCAATTAACCTTGTGATACCTATTACTTCCGGTAGAAAACATATACATAATACATATATATGTAATTTTTAGTTTTGACAGAATTAGATACATATTCAAAAAATACTGTAATGTGTGAGATTTCCACTTGACAGTTCACAAAACCGCGACACGTGTTTTGCTGTATAATAGTTTTGTGACGCCTGAAGATGCTAGTGTATAGCGAAACACATGTCGCGGTTTTGTAAATTTTCAAGTGGAAATCTCACATTAAAATGTTTTTTAAATACATTATAATGGATTTTCATCAAGTATCGGTCACTTCTATCATATTTTTGTCGGAATTGACAACACGCGTATGTACAAAAGCAATTTTCATTGTCACTGGGAATAGTTGACTTCTCAAAGTGAAAATGAATATTGTAGTATATGTCCCAGATAACCTACATGTTCTGCGTTTTTGTTGCAATAAATGCTGTACTGAAAACCGATAGTTTATCTTTCATAGTGGAAGTGAAATGAAAGTAATAGTTGATGTTAACTTGGTGTGTGGAATTGTGGTGGTGGTGTGTTGTGGAATTGGCCGCGGTGGTAGTGCGCCCGACTCACGATCGGAAGACCGTGGGTTCGATTCCTGCCTCGACCAGATATTTTTCTCGAGAGA